>CAUYRH010040854.1:0-17319 GCA_963574655.1 Perodicticus potto
CTGTAGTCCCAGCTACTTGGGAGGCAGAGGCAAGAGACTCGCTTGAGCCCAGGAATTGGAGGTTGCTGTGAGCTGTGATGCCACAGCACTCTATCCAGGGTGACAGCTTGAGGCTCTGTCTCAAAAAAAAAAAAAAAGAAAGACTAAGTCTTTCTTTTCTTGCTGGTCCTAGTGGCACAGAAGGGTGAGCACATGCCCCTGGGCTCTGGGGACATAACCCAAAGCAGTTCCTCCAGAAATCAAAAGACCTGGAGGGACCTGTCCCCTACCCAGGGATGCTGCTCGAATACCGAGGACTCAGCTGGGGGCTGCGATCGGGGAGAGGCCCCAGGCTCTCACATAGTGGCTTCTTTTATCTCCGGACATGAAGCACGGTGGCTCAGAGCGTGGCCAGTTCCCTCGCTGTGCGCCTCCCACCCCTGGGGTTTTAGACTCTCCCTGACAGTTTGGCAGTGCTTGAGGGAACAGCAGCAGAGCTGATTTGTTAATCTGCCAGCACCGCGTCCAGCGTCCTTCTGTGCGCTGACACCAGAGTAATAGGAAGGCACTGGCTCGGCCACTGTTTGCCTGCTGAAACTAAGCTACGGTGCTCTCTGAATAATTTATTTGTGCATGAAATGGAAGCATAATAGCACAAGTAAAGCACTAAGCAGGAACTGATGGCAAACGTCTCTTTTAGGTCTTAAAGATAGACTCCACTTCCCTCACAAACCCAATCTGGTAATACTTAATGGCATTAAACACTTTTTTTCCTGGAGCCGTACGTCCCGAGTGACTTTTGATCCCTCTACTTCCCTCAGCCCTGCCTGCTGAGATGGTCAGTTCATCGTCCCCTTGTTGGCTCCGCCTCCTCGGCCCTGTCCCAGCAGCTGGCATTGAGCCCGGCATCCTGTCCTCACAGGACCCTCCCTTCCCCTACCCCAGGGCTCGTTCTAGCAGCAAGGCTGGAGGCAGCCAAGTACCAGGCCAGGCCACACCCAGGGGCCCTGGGCATGCTGGTCACTGAGCTCAAGGCCTGACAGCCCTGCACCTGCTCGGAGCTCCAGGGAGCTGTGAACTGGGGGAGCTGGACTTTATTCTTCCAGAATTGAGACCTGCTCTGCTGAAATAGCTGCCTCTCACCAGAGGAGCCTGAGGCCAGGCTGAGTCTGCTCAGAGCCGGCTAACGCTCAGCTGAGTTGGGAGTCCAGCAGAGGGGACATGTAACTTTGCAGCTCTCTTTCTGGTCATCTATTGTTACAGAAATTAGCCTAAAACATAATGAGTGAGAATAACCATTTTATTAAGTTCACAGTTGTATGATTTGGGAATGTGGGAAAGAGTTGGCTGGGCCTCTCATCTCCGGATCTCACGGTGTCAGGTGGGCAGGCCCACTTACAAGACGGTGCCTCACTGCCCCGCCCAGCGCCTCCTGGGTCCTCGGCCTCTCTCTGTCTCTGCACAACACAGGAGAGTTGGGTCCTCCTCCAGGACCTCGCTCAGTGGCTTGGGCTTTTCACGAATGGTCCGTGTGAGGGAATGTATAAAAGCACGCATTCCAACAGGTGCAGGGGGAAGCTGTAACTTCTATGACTTAGCCCTTGAATCCCCCAGATCACACAGAATTCATTCACTGATCACGCATGTTGGTGAGCCCAGCCAGGTCTAACTTTTGAGCCTTTTTATTTTGTTTTTTTTTTTTTAGAGACAGAGTCTCACTTTGTTGCCCTTGGTCAAGTGCTATGGCTTCATGGCTCACAGCAACCTCCAGCTCCTGGGCTTAGGCGATTCTCTTGTCTCAGCCTCCCGAGTAACTGGGACTACAGGCGTCTGCCACAACACCCGGCTATTTTTTTGCTGCAGTTCAGCCAGGGCTGGGTTTGAACCCACCACCCTTGGTATATGGGGCCAGCGCCCTACTCACTGAGCCACAGGCACCACCCCTTTTGAGCCTTTTTATGCTGAAATAGTGTCTGCCTTTGTTCTGACCTTGACTTAGTTATCAAGTGTCCTCGGCCTTGCAAAACACTATTCCAAATTACCTCTAATTTATTCTTCCCTCTGCCCCCTCTGACTTTACTTTATCCACCACAGTGAAACCATCATTTGAGTCCTTATTTCTTGGATGCTTTATTCCCCCGCTAAACTGGAAGCTCCATGAAGGCAACAGCTTGTCTGTCTTATTCATTGTTACAAAGCAGCGTGTGCCCAGGGCAGAATCTGGCACATGGAGACACCCATCAAATTGTTTTTGGATGAATAGATAAATGAATTCATTCAACAATGTGCATTAAGTAACTGCCTCTCTCTGCCCAGCTAGTCACTGTGCTGGGTTCTGGGGATAGAACAATGAATAAGATGTGGTCCCTGCCCTCCAGGCGCTCAGACCACTTCTGTGTAAATCTATTTATATTTCCTGGGCTTCTCTTCTTTAGCCCCTGGATCCCTGCACTGCTCATAAACTATCCAACCATATGGGGGCCATCCCTGCTGCACAGCAGCCCAGATGGTGGCTTCACCAGGCAGGATTATTTAGGGGTGATCGTCTCCCAACTACCTCCCTTCCCAGCTCTCACTTAATTACCCAACATGCCTCATAAATAAAAGAGGGGGGTGGGATTGCCTTCGCCTTGTGAACATAAATGTTTCCTAAATGATATTCTTCCTGCAGCTTCCGAGAGCCTCATAAACACGCCCGGCCCTGGATTTATTATGTGATGGTAATCCCGCTTAGCCAGCTGGTGGGAGTCATAGCTCTGACCCATTCTCTGGCTCCCTCCTCTCCCTGGCCTCATGCAGGGGCACTGGAGGCCAAGGGTGAAGGGTCACAGAGCTCGGGAGACTGCGACTTGAGCCAGGAGGCTGGCGGGCAGACAGGAGGCTTCTGCTCCCAACCAACTTTGACAATTGCTGCCTTTCCCCATGACCTCTGCAACCAGGGTGCTTCTAGCCTGCCCCCCAGAAAGCCCCAGGGGGTTCTGTGGCAAAAAGCAGGTCTCAGCGGGAGCAAGGGGGCCATGCACAGCCCTGCTCTCTCTGTGTGTTTGTCACTGCACAACTTCTTTCCATGAACGCAGCCCACACAAGTCCATGCTGGGATTGCTCAGAAGATGGCTGCAGGCCAGGCCCTGCCCACCTACTTGTCTACTCCTGGCTTACAGCTTTTCTGTTTGTTTATTTATTTTTATTAAATCATAGCTGTGTACCTTAATGCAATCTTGGGGTACAATGTGCTGGTTTCATATACAAGCTATTTCATATACCAGCTTTTCTGGTTTTAAGATGCTCCCCCTTTACTTCTGGCTCGGTAATTCAGATTTTCTACCCCTGTATCAACAGCCCAAGTTTGGGCCCAAGTTTTGGGCTCCCACCATGGGCCTCAGAACCTCAGCTCTTCACGACCTCTGCTCTGAGTGATTTAGCTCCCAACACTGATGCCATAGATCAGAGATCCAGGAGGACAGACCCAGCGGCGCCCCCTTGCCTGGTGGCCTCCTCACAGAACAGGAACCCTGGGCTGCGGAGACGGATGTCTGCTATTGAGGCCAAGTCGTCTTCGAGTGCACACCCGATGCAGCTTGTTTTCTGTGTGGGCAAGTGGGTGTCATCTAAATATGTCTCAGCCATACTGCTCCAGCCCTAAGGCCTGCTTTCATACAGTGACACATTAAAAAGAAAAGCAAATCTAACTCCAAAAGCTTTGAAAAAGCAGTGTCATTTTTCCCCCTAAAGGTTCTTGAAGAGATAGCAAAGGGGGACATATATCACATCACACAGAGAAAAGCATTCGGAAAGCTCTGTTTACTAATCCGTCTCCACGAGATTCTGCCCGACCCAGCAGCGGGACTGTGATATCCAGCAATGTGCGTTGCGTACTGCACAACTCTAGGGGGCATCATTCACATTTGCAACCAGAGTAGATAGACACATTTATTATAGGCATTTCCTGGCAGATGCTACTCCAGTGTCTTAAAGAAGGAATAGCTTCTTTTGTTTTGCATAATGGTATGTGTGGGTAGTGGCAGAAGTGTGTGGTAGCTTTGAAATCCTGGTTCCAACTCTTTTCCGCCAAATCTCCATACTGTTCTGGCTCTTCTGCTTTACCTCCTCCATTTCTTTCACTCAGCACACCCTCTCTCCACCCACCCCGGATCTTTCTTTTGGAGAGTGGTTCAGGTCCTTCCCCAGCTCTGAGTTTCACCTCACCCCCTCCCATCTTTGGCTGGCCTCTGTTGCCACCATTGCCCTGGGGCAGGTCTGCAGAATCTAACGCTCCCCCGTGGCCGGTGCAGTGGTGGCTCACGCCTCTAATACTGGCACTTGGGGAGGCTGAGGTGGGAGGATCACTTGAGCCCAGGAGGAGTTTAAGACCACTCTGGGTGAGACCCCCGATTAGGAAACAGAGTTTTCTGAATGCTTTGCTCTGTGTGATAAATTTTTTTTAACAAAAATTTTTAAAAACTTAGATGCGTGTAGTGGTGCGTGCCTGTAGGCCCAGCTACTGGGCAGGCTGAAGGAGGAGGATCACTTGAGCCCAGGATTTTGAGGCTGCAGTGAGCTATGATGACACCACTGGACTCTAGAGGGAGACCCTGTCTCAAGGAAACAAACACATACAAATACACCTGTCCTTTATCAAGTGGCACCGTCATCTCTTTCTCACCAAAGAGATGGGGTGGGCGGGGGAGGGGGGAGCACTGACCTTGCTGAGAACAAGATTTAGGAATCCGGCAGAGACACAAGAAGAAACCTCCTGCTGCCCCTGGACACCTGTCCTGCCCGCTGCCTGCCATCCTACCAGGTGATTCCAGCCAGACACGTGCGGGGCTTCTGGAGAGCTCCGTCTGCGTCCCCAGGGCCCTCACACCTGTCTCTGAATCTTACATCACCTCTGTGGGGTGACTTTCTTTTCCTCCTCATGAACCGAAGTCTCTCCTCTGGCAGCTTGAGTTATAATCTCTGGTGCAGAGCCACGATGGGGAAGGGACATGGCACTTGTTGCCCCCAGTTGTTCCCTGAACAAGAAGACAGGGGAGCCGGCAGGGAGAAAGAGAGGAAAGCAGCAGAGAGAGAGGGGTGCTCCTGTCCCCCCGCTTGTTCTCCATTAGGTCTCCCTGGCCTGCGACTGGATGGGAAGGCAGGGACCTTGGCCACCCAGTAGCCCCCAAGGGACCTGGGAGATGGTGGGGGGCACGTGCGTGGTCAGAGTCCCGGGAGGCTCTGATGGGAGGAACACTCCTGTGGAACCCACAGTCCTGAAAGGGCTAATGCCCGTATTCAGGGTGGAGAGCTCAGCTGCGGAAGCAGGCCCAGAGGGTGTTTCCCCGAGTGGGCTGGGAGAGGACGGAGAGGAAGGACCCTGATAAACCCCCTCACCTGAGCACGAATGCCCTCCTGCCCCCACCTGCCCGGGACTCCCCGTCACAGCAGATTGATTGCCTCCCTCCCCCCCCCCATCTCTTCCTCCCCACCCCCATCCTGACCGTAGCAGTTTCCAAAGTCCTCCCTGACGGCGGCAGGAAGAGGCCCCATCGCACGTTTCTCCCCCTGCCCAGTGCTTCCAGGAGCCCTGACTCTGCTCTGCAGACGCTGCCGCCTCCAAGGACTCACTTTCCAGGGAGGCCCTTCCCCGGTCTGGGCCAGCCCCAATAGCCGACCTCTCCACCTTATTTACTGTCCTCCACCTTCAGGACAGCAGGTTCCACAGGAGAGTTCCTCCCAGCAGAGCTTCCCGGGACTCCTGCCAGTCAAGTGCACCATCTCCCAGGTGTCTGGGGAGCTGCGGGGTGGCCAAGGTCCCTGCCCTCTGGTCCAGTCACAGCCAGGGAGCCCTATGGAGAGCACCAGGGTGCATGTCCACATGGGGGAGGGGGCGCCTCTCTGCTGCTTTTTCTCCCTTCTCTTTCTCTTTTCCTCCATTCTCCCAGCTCCCCGTCTTCTCCCTAAACACATCACAATCTAACCCAATCAATCACCCTCGCTCAACAGCCTCCCCAGGGGGCCTTTTTGGAAATTGTGGTACAATCTTCCTGTCGCTTTATCATCTGCCGAAGCCCAACAGCGTATGCGGCAGTTGCTGGTAACACAACACCCTGCACACTCTGTTCAGGGAGTGGAGGGCAGGGAGAGGGTGGAGCAAACCCCAGCTCCGCTCCCCCGGTCTGTCGTCTGTCGCCGTGGGGCGAGCTGGCCTTCCTAATCCACCTCTCCCTGCCACACTCGAGCTTATCACCCGTGCACCTTTCCCTAGAGAATTCCAGAACTGGAATTTAGGGCCGCATCCTCTGGGATTGTCAGGTATTTTGACTCAACTGTCTTAGCATGCGGAGACAGAACCAGAAAGTTGGGTGGAGTATTAGCGACAGAGACGGGGGCAGGGTGGAGGGTGGGGTGAGAAAATGCATGTGGGACCCAAGTGGTGCATGCTGAGATCCCCACGTTGCCAAGGCAGAACCCGGAGGGGGAAGAGGAGGCCCGGACGACCTTGGGATGCGGAGAACTAGCCATTCTGTGGGCAGTTAGGATCCTCTGATTGCTGTAGGTGGCCCAGCATCTGAGTAGCTGCCCACACTGGCTGTATGCTCAGCCTTTACATGGGAGGTCCTGTCTTCTAGGCCCATGACACTGCCCATTTCAAGGCTATTATAACCTCTGTTCTCCCCTACTTAACTCTTCTGGCTAATCCAAGCCATCCCAGACCCTGTTGCCATAAAACACCTTTCAAAGATCAGTTCTAAAGTGTAACTTGTACACAAAAGCTTTCACTAGCTCTCCATTTTCTATCAATGTCTTTGTAATCATGACTTAGCCCAGAATTCAAGGCCCTCCCCATGCCTTAATTTTCTCTTATGTTCTACTCTTTTTTCCATTTTGTGCAACCTAGGATCTATCTGAACTGAGCTGCTGATGGGCTCACACTGCCTTATACTCGAAACTTTAATATTCAAACCACCCCCACCTTTCCAGGCCCTGTTCAGATACCTCCAGGAGGTTTCTTGGATAGCTTTCTCCTCTGCATTCTCATTGCATTTGGGCTTTGCTTCTGGATCATTTCTATCTTGAGTTATAATTATTTATATGCATATCTCAGCACCCCTACCACATATCCAGAGGGGCAGGGCCCACATCTGGCTCCCTCAGCTGAGCTCAGAGCCTCAAAGAGCTCAGACTATCAGTAAATATAATGGAATCTGCTCCCAGCTGAGAACTCCCTTCTATCCTGGGTAAACGGATATCAGCGGTCACCTTTGCTTCTGTCCTCAGGCAAAAATGAAAAGGAGCAGGAAAAAAAACACACACAGGTGTAAAAACGGAGCCCCCAAGACACAGAAGAAAACATGAGCTGGGTGTTTATTTCTGGCTTCCTGGATTGTTTATTATCAGCTTTTCACAGGTACAGCACACTCTTCACATCCTTACCGACAATTACCGAGGAAGCATTCAACTAATTTCCTCAACTCCAACTGCCTTTAGTACAGTCTAATTTTAACTTTGCTCTCTGTTGCTTTTTAAGGATGCAAATAAGTGAAAATGACGAGTACCTGCGTGCTGGCCTGCCCGCCTGCCTGCCTGAGTGTCTGTCTGGCTCCCTTTCACTTGGTGGGCTAGGAGATGGGCACAATTTAGGGCCGGCCACCTTGCTGCTACTGCCTGACAGCTGGCCAGACAGAACACAGGCTGTTCCCTGGCTTGAACAGGAGAATGGTCCCCAAAAATGACACGAGGCATTGTAGCCATTGAAAGCCATGAGCATTTGTAGATGTCTTCAGAGTGCTGAGGACTCCAGTGCCTGTCATGCATCAAACGTTAGTTTAGCTACCCTAATTACTGGGTCACAAGTGGGTGCAATGTTAGAATAGCAGACAAGATGAAAGAGAGAAGCTGGAACCAGGGGACGAGCTCCAGGCCCTGGCAGTAAATAATCAAACTGTGCAGGAGCCTGAAGGTGGAGAGGCCACTGCAGAGCCCTCTGAGGAGTCCACTCACCGACACCATGGCAGGTCTCCTGGCTCCTGCGGGACAAAGCCAGCAGGCCTCCCTGGTACCTGCTCCGTGCCTTCCAACATCCAAACTGAGAATTTCCCCTTCCTGTCTGACCTCCATCTTCCGTGCTCCTGCTTCCGCCTACTTGGGCTTGCTTTTCTTTAGCAAAGGCAACACATTGCTTGTTCACTCAATTTTGCTCTTTCTATAAAAATAAAACTCTGTTTGAACAGTTGTACATCAACATCTTCTACTCACTTTAAATAACGTATATATTTTAAAAATAAAATGCACAGACTAAGATACACAGTTTTGAACAAAATGATATGACTGTATATATATTGTGCCTCCCAACGTACTTTAAGTATTTCTTCCACCTACATTGTTTCACTTACTCTTCATGACAATTCGGAGATTCAGATACCTTGGCAATTTCCCTTTTTTTTTGCTGTTGAAAGCAAAGTTCTGAGAGGTTAAGCAACTCCTCAGTCTTGCAGAGCCTGTAAGCCAGCCTGGGACCAGATCCCAGGGCTCCAAAGCCTGCATTTTCACTACAGTGGGCTGCCTCTCACTCAAAGTCTTCTAAAGGTTGGTTTGAAATGGGTCCTGTTGGCCTGTCATCAGGTAGTGCTTCCACCAGTCTCTGTAACTGTGCAGTCATTCACTGAACAAACCCCAGTTGAGCACTGCAATGTCCTTGGCACTGGATGACATTGAACTTCATACTTCACTGATGAATTAGTCAAATACAGTTCTGAAAAAAGCTGCAGTGAAGCCTCACCTCCCACTAGTCAACCTCTGATTTCCTAGGCTCTTTATTATAGTTAAACTTTACCCTCTACTCATAGCCTTTTGTCCCCCAGAAGCATCACCAACCCACCAACATACACTGACAGGTCAATGACTAACAACCGGGGCCTTGGCTCTTCTGTAAGAGCTTCTACAGAGTTTTAAAAAGAGCATCAAGTGTCCAATCAGGTACTTATAAAAGTACGAGAAAGTCTGTAAGTGCTGTTAGGCCAGGCCCCCTGGAGCAATAGAGAACTCATCTGCAGAATGCTCCCCTGAACTGGAGATTGAACCCCCAAACTTTGGCACGTTCTAATTTTAGAGAGCAATGTCTAAAGCTTTCCAATGCCATGACTTATTCTTGCCACACAGAAATCTGGAAAATAAATGCTGGAACCTGCTACAGAAACTCCCAATCTTCCTGACAAGAGAAAGGATGCTTCTGTCTCACTGCCTTCCACATCTCACACTAACTCTGTCCCCTATCTTACATGTAAGACAGCACCGAGCACATAGTTAGCTTCCCAGCCTCTCAAAGAGGAGCATGGGATGGAGATTGCAGAGCCCTCCGAGTACCTGCCTCAGCCAGTTCCTGGGACTGTCTGTCTGCATGTTCGCCCATCTTTCTTCATCTCACCATAGTACTATTAATAATAAGAAATGGTGTGCTGGGATATTCTGAATCCACGAACTGATGGAAATGATGAGCATTAATTTAAAAACCCATCTTTCCCTTCCCCAGCTCCCGAGGGACGAGCTGAGAGCTGGGGGAGCATTGGTAAGAAATGCTGAAGGCAGCCTTATTTTATCCAGGTAGTGAGTTCGTGGCAAAGCTCCATAGCACTTAGGTTTAGAGGGGTGAAGACTTATGAAAAGCTGGCTGGGAAACATCAGTCTCCTGTGAGGCACACATTCTGCGTTTGCACGCTCTTCAATAACTAGCAGCAACTTGGCAGGTGCCACTTCTTCACCCATGGCTCACTCCTGTCTCAGTTATACCATTTGCATTATTTCAAAGAGGAGAAAGAGAAAAGTTCCACACTTAGTTCTAGCTGCTCAACATTGCACCCTCAAGTCACAGAAACACACATTTCAAGTATCCTATTCATTTTGCACTTGGGCCCAAACCCCTCCCTACTGCCAATCACATCTCTGCTCATTTATTCATTCCTACCATGAGCTTATAAAATTTACATTAATGTAATAAAAAAAATTGTGAATTACATACTAAATGATGCTCTTAACAACAATGATTAATAAATATGCTACAGCAAGCCTCCCCTTTACTGGTGATTCAATATAACTTCTCTGCTCTTGCTATGAATGTTGTAGCAATAATTAATATTCATCCTTAAACATATAAATCAATTGCAAAAAGGAGCCTCGAGTCTCTCCTTAAGAGGTTCTTCTCCAAAATATTTTGTTTTACATATTTAGTATTTTCACCAAAATTTTATATATGTTCCTTTGATCAATTATATGTCACTAATTATTATAATAATATTTCAAAAAAAAAAGAATACCTTGCCACTTAGAGCCTTATGGTCACAGGAATTATTATTTTTTAATTAGTTTTAATGTATGTATGATGGAATGGGCAATGAAAGGATTTAAAGAACAAGAATAAAATAGTACAATAAAATTCCATGGGGGAATTCAAGGAGGAAAAAGAATAAAGTAAAATTCCCAAGTGTTGAAGAAGAGTTTGTTTCTCGTTGCTATAGCTCTTACATAGGTCGTGGTAGGTATCAAAGTGCTGTGGTGTGGCAATATTTATAATAACCCGGGAATAACATCTTATAAAACCAAGCTTATGATAAAAAAGATTTAGATGCCAATTTAAAAATATGCAAGAACATGGTTTTTCTAATTTCTTATAGGAGTCCTTGAGCCAAAGTCGTGAGGATCCCTGCCCTAAAACCAGCAATGACCAAACCCAGGGAATGAGCCTAGGATGTAGAAGGTGCCAGCAAGTGGAGGGCAGAGGGAAAAGTCCTTTCGACCCGGCGGTGGGGGCAATGCAAGACGGTGGTATTTGTCTCACTTCCACTCTCCTTCCAAGCAGCAGCTAAGGGAAGTGCTCGTGTCAGGAGTGTAGGCTCTGGAGGGAGGCAAACTGCCTGGATTCAATCCTGTCTTCCACTTATCAACCAGGGGCCCTGGGCATGTGTCTTCGACTCTGTGAAGCTGGGTCATTCTCCTACTGTAAGAGGAGGGCCGGCTTCTGCCTCCTGGGGCTGCTCTGAGGACTAAATGTCATAACTCAGGTACATTCCTCAGAGTGGCCCCCGCACCTGGAAAGACTTGCTGTTTGTCTCAACAGGATTCTTTCATTCCTCCGGGACTTTGTGAACCCTGAAATGTATGGCAGATCCTGGAACAGGCGTTAGGTTGGAGCTCGCAGTTCAGACAGGGCCTGGCTTTAACCAGCTACGCAGACACATGCCGTGCTCATCTCTCTGGTGACTTGAGATGGAAAAGAGCAGAGAACCAGGAGAGAAAAAGGGAGGCGGTGCTGGTGTCAGGTTTAGAGCGTGGGACCAGCAAAGACCTGACAGCTGAACCTGGCAATGAGCGAGGGGAGACAGGGGAGAAATTTGTGCAGGAATGCACACACAAGTGGCACAAATTTGCACACAAATGCTCAGAGATGGAGATGACACCAGCGCGGGAGGGGAGGTGTGGCCTGACGCCGGAGAGGTGGGAGACCAGTACCTGCTCGTCCTGGCGGGCTTTGTAAAGTAGTTGTTTTTTAACTCAGGCCTGAGAAAAGCCTTGAAGAACTTTGAGGAGCAAAGTCACATTCTGTCAAGTAAAAGGTTTCTTTGACTCCTGTGTAGAAACTGTTTGAGGTTGGGCAAGAATGGAGACTAGAGACTACTTAGGAAAGCTTGGTGCAGGGCAGGTGAGAGGTGGCTACAGCATAATTTCTGCCCCTCTGAGATATATTCCCAATGGACAAGATCATTCATTCATCCATTCAGAAACTCATTAATAAGAACATTATCATATGACAGAAGTTGAGGATAAAACAGCAAGCAAGACTGTCATAGTCTCTGCCTCTGGGGAGCCTAAACTCCAGTAAGGAAAGGGGTCTCTGATCCCGACCTTCCAATCCTCCAGCCACCTGAGATGGGGCTGACATCAGGGAAGGAGGGAACTTCAGAAACACCAGCACAGGTTCCTGACCCTGGCATGGAAGTCAGGGACAAGTCAAGGTCAACAGAGAGATCTAGACAGCGTTGCAAGCTCCCAGAAACAACCAAGTTGTCTGGGGTTTGCTCATCCAATTGTCCACTGATGAACACTAGGTTGGCCTCAGACAACTCAGTCTTTCTTAGTGACGCCCAAATTGAAAGCATCATCCGTGACTCCCACCACCCCACGTGTAATCCTGCCCACACTGTGTCCCCTGAATTCAAAGAATGACACTTTGATCTGCAGAGTTGTCTGAGCCAGTTTCTCTCTTGCGCTGGTGTCCAGTCACTTGCAAGTCACATTAATCTGACTTCTCAAGGGCCCATGACCTCTCCCCAGTCTAGTGTTCCCATCACCATTCACCTGGCTGGGGCCATCTCCTGCTTTGATGGCCATAATAATCTCTAGCTGCCAGACGTGGTGGTTCATGCCTGTAATACTAGCATTCTGGGAGGCCGAAGTGAGTGGATTGCCTGAGATCACAGGTTCAAGACCAGCCTGAGCCAGAGTGAGACCTGAAAAAAAAAAAAATAGCTGGGTGTTGTGGTGAACACCTGCACTCCCAACTACTTGGGAGGCTGAGGCAAGAGAATCCCTTCAGCCCAAGAGTTTGAGGTTGCTGTGAGCTATGATGCCAGGGCAACAAAGTAAAACTCTGTCTCCAAAATAATACTACTAATAATCTCTAGCTGTTCTTCCACCTCCAGTCTCCCCACCAGCCCCACCTGTAAGCCTTCAGACAGTTTTCCAATCATGTCCTTCTGCCTGGCCATCTCTGGCTTCATCATCAAGGCTCAGCTTGGTGGCCACTTCCTCTGGGGAAACTCCTCCGACCTCTTCCCTGGTTAGGTGCCTCCACCACCTGGTGCCACAATGCTGTGTGATGGTCACACTTGACTGTTGTGTGCTGGCTGAGCCCCCTCGTATACGGTGTCACACTTGACTGTTGTGTGCTGGCTGAGCCCCCTGGGGTACGGTGTCACACTTGACTGTTGTGTGCTGGCTGAGCCCCCTGGGGTACGGTGTCTTGCTCACATCTTTATAAACAAGGTCCTCCCCACCAAACATCAATGCCTACTAAGGGTTATTTTCCAAGGGAGGGGTGATCTCTCCCCTGGAAAGCCTGCGCACAGTTTTGGAATATTGAGTAAATGAACGAGCAGCCTGGGGCAGCACACAGATGGCCCCGATGGGCCCCAGCCTCGCCCCGTCTGCCTCTGTCCGTCTTTGTTGAGCTGGCTGCTGTGACCACGGATGGGGAGAGGAAACATGATTTATGTTTCTTTGTTTGGTCTGGAGAGTGCTGTGACAGGCAGAGATAAATTCTCTCTCTCTTCACCCCCCCCCCAATTTTTTCTCTTTTCATTGGTGAATCTGTGAAAACAACTATCTGAACGTGGTTGACAGGCAGGCGTTTGGGAGCTGGAGAGAGCTGGGGAGGAGGTGTTTTGACTGAGAGAAGCGCTGCTAATTCACCCGCGCTGTTACCAGCAAAATGACAATTACAGTTATGGAACCGTTTGATTGGGGAGGAAGAAGAGAGGAGAGAGAAGAGAAACCATCTTCTTATCTGGGAGAGGAGGGTCTGAGAAGGCTGGAGCCACTGCTGCCTGTGAAAATCTTTAAAAACCAAAAACCCCAAACAAAACACCAGTCTGGGCATAGAGGACGGCAAACTAACTCAGGTGTGGCCTGAGGCACACCCCATTCTTCTGGTTGCTCACCCTAAAATAGACATCTGTAGACTTTCATTAGGAGTTTTTAGCTAATCTGCAAGATGGGTCTCCTCTGCGCCCCTACTCCTGGTGCTGGGGGCCCTAGGGAGTTCCTATCTCTACATTTATTTATTTGTTTGTTTGTTTATTATTGAAACAGAGTGAGCCATGGTGCCATAGTTCATAACAAAATCTCAAATTCCTGGATTCAGGTGATCCTCTTGCCTCAACTCCTGAGCAGCTGGGACTACAGGCTTGTGCCACCGGGCCTGGCTACTTTTTCTCTTTTTAGCAGAGGCAGGGTCTCGCTCTTGCTCAGGCTGGTCTGGACCTCCTGAGCTCAAGGCATCCACCTGCCTCAGCCTCCCAGAGTGCCTCCACCTCCCCGGTCCCAGACCCAGCTGTGTCACAGCCCCATGACGTCTTCCAGTCTCCACAGCCCCTATCTCTACTTTTAAAGCTCAGTGAATGCGACATGATTTCTGAATTCCGCCCCCAAGTTACCTTTTCATATGTGATCTTTTGGGTTTTAGAAGAGAAAGGGAGAGAAACCCTAGAACTGAGACCGTGTGGAGAATTGAAGGGCACTTCTGGCCCCAGCTGCTCTGCAGGGAGAGAGCCACATTCCAGAGAACAGCACGGGCCAGCGTAGAAAACACAGAGGCACGTTTGTCTGAGGCAGCATGGGTCGGTGGGGGAGAGGGAGAGAAGAGAGAGGAAGAAGAGAGGGAAAGAAATTGAAGAAGGATTTGGTAGTTCAGCACTGAGTTTTATTGAAAATGAAGCCAGAGTTGGTGAACGTCCACCTACTTCAGCTGTATCCACTGCAGACACGCAGATGTGAGGGCAGCTTGGGCTCAAGAGACTCTCCTGCCTCCTGCCTGCCCCTGAGGGTGTCTGCCCCCTCGGAGCTGGGCAGGAAGAGAGGCCACGGACAAGTCCAGTCAATCTGTACTGTCAGATTCCAGGCGAAGCTGGCAGCCCTGTGTTCCCTTCTTTCCCAAATGTCTGGGTTCTGCTATTTCTGCTGCTGCCTGCACCCCAACACACACACCCCGGCACACACCACCAGCAGCAGGAGCCTCATTACATTCACTAACCAAAGAAAAGAAACTACAAGCCAGTGCCAGACCTGGCTGTGTCACAGCCCCATACCGCCTTCCAATCTCCACAGTCCCCGCTTACCCCAGATCAGAGTAACAGAGCAGCTTATATTTATCCAGTGCTAACTAAGGGTGTGCATTGTGTTAAGTGCTTTGCAAGACTTCGCTTGCAGCATCCTCACAACACTCTAGGGCAGTTTCAGTTATTAGCTCCATTTCATGGATGAAGACCAAGGCTAGAAGCTAAACAGGTAAACAGAACTAGCTATGTAGCTACCAAGGGCTCTGGCCTCCCAGAAGGCTTCTCTGATTTCCCGGAGCTCATTTAGCTGTCCCTCTTTTGAGTTTTAGCAAGAATCTTAGCACTTACCACGTAGTAGTATAATTAAAAGTTTATATGTCATGACCAAATTCTCAGCAATGGAATGTCCACAGAAGCCGAATGAGCAACTTCCAGGCTTGTGTGTGCCTGTGATCCAGCCTTAACCATATAGTCAAGGGCAGTGCCCCGTGATAGTGGTACTCTAACTTGGTTGCCATTGGATTCAATGTGTAGCTAAGTTTGGGAAGCCCCACATTATCAAGTGCTAGAGAAACAAGATGGAAGGGACCTGGGTTCTTGGATGACGTCATAGAGTGGCGCCTCCTGCCCGTCTTGAACAGTTACATAAGAAAGACATCAACCTCTATCTTATTTACCCACATGAACACCATGGAGGAGATGCCTGAGCAGTTAAAAGGAAGATAGCTCTTGGATGCCTGGAATGTTAGCTCTTGGTCAGGAAATCCACCAACACCAGCAATCACTTGCTTGTACAAAACACATCTCACAATTTTGCTGCATGGGTTTCTCTATCCCAGGCACCATCGGAGCAGCCATCAGCTGTTGCCACAGCTTTCCTGGCTTCTAACCAGGCTCTGATTAAGAAGAACCTTCTCCACCCACCTTCCTCACTTCAAGGAAGGCTGAGCTCCAACTACTTCCTTTATATTCTGTTTCTGATCATACAAAGCAATTAAATGAAAGTTTCCCATAGGCTCCACCTTTCCTGTCTTCACTCCTAGAACTTGGCTCAGATTTTGCCTCGTTCTTGAGCCACAAGTTTCTCCTCCTAGTTGAGAAGGTGAGAAAAGTCCTGTGATTCAACCAACCAGCTGTAGGCACGGGGCTGCAGTGTAGATTCCTGGTGTAAAACTCAGGTAGAGTCCAGCACCACTGCTCCTGGAAGTGGGAGGCCAGGCCAGCGCAGTAGCATTGGAATTTAGAACCAGACTCCTGGCAAGCAGATGCCTCGGGGTAGGGAGGGCCTTCTGAGACAGGAGACCGCAATTCCCCAGGGATGCAAAGTGACAGACCCTGAGTCCAGGACCATGGACAGGGAAGAGTAGGCCTGAGATGCACATGGACAGGAAAGGATACGGCCCCGCGGAAAGTTAGCACAAGGAGAAGACACTTTGGCCACCACACCCATCCAGAAAGAGGTGACAGAGCATCTTAGGTCAAAACCAGGAATGTCACTGAATACTACACATGGAACAATACAGGTAACACAAAAAGAGGTCCTAGCCGTGAAGCAACTTTTGTCCCACTGTGCAAAGACCAGGTATGCTGCAGAGTTGCACAAGGAAGGTGTTGCAACCCGAGCTCTCCTGCTGAGCCCTCTGCTCCTCCCTGGAAGGCCCTAGGCAGGTCAGTGGGTCCTCTCTGAACGTCAGTTTCTACATCCATAAAATCAGTATGATGGTAACATCTTCCCTACTGACTCTACTATGGTATTAATAAGCTCAAATAAAAAGACACATATCAAAGTAAATAGTAAAACATAATTTGTGATAAATATTCACATGCTCTGGTTTCCTACCGGCTTCAGATAAAATTCTGGTGCTAAGTAGAGAGACTTTATTACAGAAGCTACTCATCAAATATTTGCGGTAGCACTGTTGGTTTCTTTTTCTTTCTGTTTTTTTTTTTTTTTTGAGACAGAGCCTTAAGCTGTCATCCTGGGTAGAGTGCCGTGGCATCACAGCTCACAGTAACCTCCAACTCCTGGGCTCAAGTGATTCTCTTGCCTCAGCCTCCCAAGTAGCTGGGACTATAGGCGCCTGCCACAATGCCCAGCAATTTTTTTTTTTTTTTGGTTGTAGCTGTCGTTGTTTGGCAGGCCCGGACTGCCAGTTCTTGTGTATGTGGCTGGTGCCTTAGTCACTTGAGCTACAGGCGCTGAGCCCATTGTTTATATTTTATTTATTTTTTTATTGGGAAGCAAAGCTTTCTTGTTTTTTTTTTTTTTTTTTTTTTCAGAGACAGAGTCTCACTTTGTCACCTTTGGTAGAGTGCTGTGGCATCACAGGTCACAGCAACCTCCAGTTCTTGGGCTTAGACAATTGCAGTTTGGCTGGGGCTGGGTTCATACCCACCACCCTCGGTATATGGGGCTGGTGCCCTACTCACTGAGCCACAGGCGCTGCCCTTGATTTTGTTGTTTAGAAAAGAAGTTAGGTCAATTCAGTGGCCTCTCTTCAGAGGCGAGTGGAAAGAACTGGAGGAGAAG
>CAUYRH010040855.1:0-27059 GCA_963574655.1 Perodicticus potto
ATGCAAGGAATGATTTCTATTCTTTTGAATTTGCTGAGATTGAACTTGTGACCTAAGATGTGATCAATTTTTGAGTATGTTCCATGGGGTGCTGAGAAGAACGTGTATTCAATTTTATTAGGATGAAATGTTCTGTAGATGTGGAGCCTTCCTTTCTGTAGAGGCTGATTCCTACCTGTGCTTCAGATCTCAGCAGTCCCCACCCCCGGCCCCACGAGGGTTGCATCACTGCATCTACCTGCTGTGGTCAATTTCCCAGGAATATGTTCTCAGGATATTGGGCACCCATTTGTCAGTAAACTTTAGCACAGTTAGAATTTCTAAATCCTCTTCTGCTCTTTTTTTCTACCTCAATTAGTTGTTAAAGTCCATGAACTCCAAGGCTCCACTTTCTGCATTTAACAAAAACCGTGCCTGGCACACTGGAACTCTCTTCTCCTAGAGAGTGGATGAGTGAGTGGTGAGTAGATGGATGAGCCAGTAACAGGACCAGCCTTGGTCCCACTTTGCACTAATGGACACCTGGCATTAACTATAAGTAATACTGCCC
This sequence comes from Perodicticus potto, assembly GCA_963574655.1. Lineage (NCBI taxonomy): Eukaryota > Metazoa > Chordata > Mammalia > Primates > Lorisidae > Perodicticus > Perodicticus potto. The sequence goes on from CAUYRH010040855.1 coordinate 551, forward strand.
TTTTGATTGCTGGGCCCAGGTGTTCCTGGAATGTGATGTGAGTATCTTTCCTGTCTGCCCAGGCCTGCTTCAAGGCTTCTGTTCGTGGTTGAAGCACCAGATGCACTCCAGGTGTCTACTTTCTCATTCAAGAACATTCCATACCTTAAATCTGGTTGGATGAGAGAACTGCTTCCAGAAATCCATCCATCCAGTTTTATTCCCTTAGAACCACTGCTGGTTCAAAAAATCTATTATGAGAGTGGCGCCTGTGGCTCAGTGAGTAGGGTGCCAGCCCCATATGCCGAGGGTGGTGGGTTCAAACCCAGCCCGGCCGAACAACAACAAAAAATAGCCAGGTGTTGTGGCGGGTGCCTGTAGTCCCAGCTACTTGGGAGGCTGAGGCAAGAGAATCGTCTAAGGCCAGGAGTTGGAGATTGCTGTGATTCCATGGCACTCCACTGAGGGTGATAAAGTGTAGTAAAAAAAAAAAAAAACAAAAAAACAACCTATTATGTTTCCATCAGTAAAACTGACAGGAAGTTCATGGAAGCTAAACTTCCATAAAAGTTTATGGGAAGAAGGGATTTATCGTAGGAATTAGACCTTATGCAAATGTGGGAGGAGCCAAGGGAAAGAAGGTCTGGAAGGAAGACTTCAGAAGGTCAGAGACATAGTCATTAGCCAGGGAGTGTTCTTGGGATTCTGGAGCAGGAGTGTCAGGGACATGAGAAGATCAGGGCACGTCAGCCCAGCCAGTGGGACCTTGACCAGGGAGTGTAGGAGAAACCTATACTAAGGAACCCCACTTCTGGGGATGCTGTTGCCTATCTGTGGGGGCCCCCTCTGTAGGTTCATGGGCAAGTATCTGGGGGTTGCCTGGCTGCTGTTGGCCAACATTTGGGAAAATTTGCAATACATAGAGGGCAGAAGCTAGATGACTCCCTTGGTTGTTGCACATATCTGTATCTGTCCTTCACTGTGTCTCGCTGTCTGACCACAATGACCTTCCAAATGTAATGGTGATTGTTTTATCTCTGTATTCCTAAGTTTGCACGAATGCCTCCTCGACTAAATCTACCCAAGAACCACAGAGAAAAGGCATCTGGGAAACGCAGTTGCTTCTTTCACAAACTTGATTTAACACAACCTAGTACAGGATGGATTCTCCCAGATCGAGGCATCTAGTTACCTGTCTCAACCTGCAGCTGTTCCCCAGGCTCCTTTTCTGGGGATATATCCCTTTCCTAGGTAAATGCACACATGACTCAGATGTCTCTCTTCTACATTTTCCAAGTTCTGATCACTACATTTTCTTTCAAGACTGTGGCTGCTGTCTTCCTCTTACCCAGAAGCAGCAGGCTCTGCCTACTTGTATCTCCTTCTTCACGAGCACTTGTCCTGCTAGAGCTGTGTGGACATCTGGACCCCTGGTCAGAGTGAGGGGGCCAGGGACAGTAGAAGGAGGTCCCCTCATCTATTACTACCTTCCTGGACCCAGTTCTGTTGTAGACAAAGCAAGTGTTCTGATCTCCTTTTTGATCCCATTGTCTGAGACATGTGTCTCCTGTATTTACAGCTAATCAGCTTAGTAGGCTGGTGACAACCCAGAGTGGAATCCTTAGAGCTGCGGGCCTCGCCCTGCCTTTCAGTGATGATGATGAGAATGCAGCACTATAGAGATGGCGTCCCCCATATGCAGTCCCGGCCCCAAACGGGAATGACCAGAGACAGCTAAAGATACCAAAACCTGTCTGAGAAGGTGTCAAGGCAATTTCCCAGGACACTTTTTTTGTTAATGACCAGAATCTCTTGAGCAACACACATCAGTCCATTCTTTTTCTCCCATGAGGATATCCGGGGTGCCCCATGTCATAGCTTCTTCTAACAACAGGGCTAATAATTCAGATCTCAGCCTCTTTCCTGGCCCACATTCATTAACTTCCCTCACATTCATGATGCCTCCTAAGGGCTCTGTCTTCTCGTGGCTGTTCCTAGTCAGGAAGGATTAATTCATAATTAATGTGACTTCTTCATCTACACATAGAAGAACACATGGGTTTAAAATAGATATTCATTTTACTTTAAATTAAGATGGAACTGCACTGTAAACTGAGTGCTTTGGTTCTATAACTAAGAACCAAAGCACTTAAGGTGGACAATGGTAGGAAAAAGTCTTTGATTCTAGGGCCTTTGCATGGAATTTTCTAAATAGGAGATTATACGTATTTCCCTCAGTTATACAAGTAAGTTCTGTTATGAATCCTGTGTTGCTGAGGTCCTGAGGATTGAGAGAGGAAGTGACATCACTGTGGGAACTGCCATGTGGGGACAAGGATGTCCCCCCTTCTCTGCTGCTGCTCACAGTGATCCTTACCTGGTGACCCTCTCGTCTTTCTGTGCCACAGCTATGGGCTTCCAGCTTCTCTACTGGGTGGCCCTCTGTCTCCTGGGGGCAGGTGAGTCTTCAGAACATCAAATAGTTTCATTGTGTGCCTGTGTGTGCATGTGTGTGTACATGTATGTGTTTGTGTGTGTGATGACAACTGCTTTCCTCATTCTGTATCCACAGATCTCACAGGTGCTGGAGTGTCCCAGTCCCCCAGACACAGGGTCACGAAGAAGGGACAGAATGTAACTCTCAGGTGTGATCCAATTGCTGGCCATACTGCCCTTTACTGGTACCAACAGACAATGGGGACAGGCCCTGAGTTTCTCATTTATTTCCAAGGCAAAGAGGCAACAGACACATCAGGGATGCGTAAAGATCGGTTCTCAGCAGAGAGGTCTCAGGGATCATTCTCCACTCTGAACATCACATCTGCGGAGCTAGAGGACTCGGCCCTGTATCTCTGTGCCAGCAGCGTAGCCACAGTGTGGCGCAGTCACCTCCTTCCTGCTCACAAACCTCATTGTTCCCTCCCCTTGCAGCTTCCAGAAACCCTAAACAGAGGCCTCTCTTTGCTCTTCAGTGTCCAAGGGAAAGAAGGAGATTTGGACCTCAGTTGTCCTTTGGACAGAAAGGGACCACAGAGTCACTCCTGAAACATCCTGGCTATAAAGGTGGGTGGTGGCACATTGAGTTCTAGACTCCTCAGAGACAGATCCACATTCCAAGGCAGAAAGCTTCCAATGGGACACAAAGACAAGAGTCTTTAGAGGAAAGAATGTTCCCATCTTCCTGAATCTTCAGAGCTGGAGAGGCAGTCATCTGTGAGACCCAGAGGGCGCATCTCACAAACACAATCATCAGTCATGGGCAGTGAGCAGGCCTCTCCTCCTGTATTTGTCGATGGCATCTGCTATCTGGAAGGTCTGAGGATGTTTCCTCAGAAGAATTCTTTGCTCTGAAGCCCTTTCCATTATTGTTTTCTGGAACATAATATCCGACCCGCTTTCCTGTTTTGTGGACTCTCTCTGCTCTTGCTTCCACAAGTCACGATCTAAGGTTCCCCTGAACCTTGTGTTCTCTGGTCCCCTGCTTCCTTGCTGTGTGTGCCTGTGTGTCCAATGTGTATGCCAGAAAAGTGACAACAGTTTTGAACTTAACTGAAGGTCACACCAAACTCAATCTTTATTAGCAAATTATCTTTCTTTGCATGTAATATGCAGATGCTGGAGTCACTAGTTAAAGAGTTGAAAGCAGCCCAGTTCTGGCTGTCAGCCATGGTGCGGCCACACAGTTCTCCTGTGGTATCAACCATGTCTGGGGCAAAGACTGATTTCCTTTGGAAACTAGGACGCTCCAGACCAGTCATTAGGAGGCAGATTCTACCTCCTAATGTTATTGTGTAGCACCAGTGAGTCTTTACCTGCCACCAGCCCTCTGCCTCTTCCAGAATCGCCTCCTTCCTCTCTGCAGCTAAGATCAGTTGATGTGCCACTGTACATAGTATTGATTTCCTGTACAATCACCCTCTGCAATTCTGGAAGAGGCAGAGGGCTGGTTGATGATTGATTCCACCATCCCAATTTTCCCATTAGAAACTGCTTCCTCCATGAGCACTCATTGTCTTATAAGTTATTCTATAACTTATATTTTAAATTTATTTTTGTTAATATCCATTCCCACTCTTGAAGATAATGTTATTTGCCTTGTCTTTTGTTTATCCATATTTTAGAATAACATTTTTTATTTTTATTTTTTTTACATATACACGTGTTTATTTGGTTCCCACTTTTTGCCATCACAAAATCAAAAAGGCTTAAAATTTAATGACAATAACAATGTTTAAGATAAGGATTAGAAACAACAACCTCATAAACAATGAACAAAGATAAATACATTCAGAAAAGAAATCAGATGATTGCTGCAATGAAATATTGAGCAATAATAATAATAATGCAAAAAAAGTAAAATTCACAATGTCAAATAAGAGTATCTCTATTATACAATGCTTTGACTCTGAGGTTCATTATGGAGTCATCAGTTAACTTCTTATTTTTTTTCCACAAGTCTCAAAAAATAGACAACTAATATTTATATTTATTTATTTATTTATTTTCTTTCTTTCTTTCTTTCTTTCTTTCTTTCTTTCTTTCTTTCTTTCTTTCTTTTCTTTTTTCTTTTTTTCTTTTTTTTGCTGGTGGGAATGCAACCTAATACATTCCTTTTGGGTTTTTTCTTTTTTTTATTAAGTCAACTAATATTTATAAGTAATAACATTGTCATTTTGTGGGGCATTTGTTTATCTTTATTGATGGGGATAAAATGACCTCTTTAAACTTCAACTTCTGTGTTTTATTGCCATTTTAGATAAAATATTATTCTCTCCCATTCTTCTTGTTCTACTCCTCTCCTTTTAGGAAGATATTTTAAGGGGGAAAATCTCACTATGGCTTTACCCAGGAACTCAGTAGAATGAAGGTGGGGTATTAAGCACAGCACGGTGCTCAAAGAAATAGTCAGGATGAAAACTAGTGCTGGGATTATAGTTTAAGGAAGTCAATGGTAAAACTTGCAGGACAGTATTTATGGAATGTTCTTCCAGCTGACTAAGCAGACACTTCCCAGCATTTTTCAGGCCACTAAGAAGCAATGATGAAACTTCACCTATTGGACACAAGGTGGCACTGTGGTCTCCTGGGGTCTAAGGGGCTTTTGGGGGAGACTGGGACAGCAGCCTTGGAGGGAAAGGGTTAAGAAAAATGTGGGCTTGGATTCAGTATTATGCAGAAGTTGAGGTTTTCAGTTATTGCTAGGCCAACTACATCCCTGCCAATGGTAGGAGGTCCCTCTCAAACTTAATGAGAGCCAAGGTTGAAGAATGTGGCAAAATATACTTGCTGTCAGGGGCAGGTACAGACGGGGGAGCAGCTGTCTCAGGGGAACGTGGGAAGCCAAAGCCCTGGATGTCCCTGTTTTCCCCTACCCTCTGTGAGGCCAAGCTAAGCCACAGCCTCCATGAGCACAAGGCCAGGGATCCTTCCTGAGCCCAGTCAGAAGGGACCCAGGCCAGGGAGAGTCTGGAGGGGCAGGAGGTGACATCACGGCCCCTTCCCCACAAGCTGTCTCATGGAGAGCAGCCTGATGGCCCTGTTCATAGTCCTGAGCATCACAGCATTTATCTGGGAGAGCCCCTTCCTAGTCCTGACCCTGCTATGAGTCTCAAATTCTTTTGCTGTGACCCTGTGTCTCCTGGGAGCAGGTATGCTCTGGGATCCCCTGGGAAACTCTATCACATGTTTGCAAATTCTTGACTGCAAGCCTTTCTCTTACTTTTGTGTACAGATATCCAGTACCTGTCAATTCTTGTCTTCACTTTATGTCCATCTCTCAAACAGGTCCCATGGGCGTTGGAATCACCCAAATGCCAAGATACCACATTACATAGACAGGGAAAAAAGATGATCCTGGAATGTTCTTGGGTTAAGAACAATTATTCAATGTTTGGGTATGGACAAGACCCAAGATAGGGGTCAAGGCTGATCTTTTCAGGTAGTATGGGCAGCACTCCACAGGCGACGGCGTGGAAGGGTACAGTGACTCTTGAAACAAGATCGAGTGTTTCCCTTGACCCTGCAGCTGACCCTCACAGGCCACTCTGTATCTCTGTGCCAGTGCAGCCACACCCTGGAAGGGTAGTCACATGCAGGAGATGGATACCCTTCCCCTGGAGCCTGTCTCAACCAGGAGAAACAGCTGTCCTTTCTGGTGCTCTTCCCAGACTTCCCCAAAACGGAGTCTCAGTCTGAGGGTTCTCATGTAACAAGTGTCTAGTGTGAGCTGAGGTCCATCAGTATGCTGTGTGTATGTAAATGCAAAGGGTACAATGTTATTTTGCTTAATTTAGATAGTCTAGAAATTGAGTAAAGCAGAGAAATGGTAGCTCCCAACTTGGAATTTGCATTTCATCTTCTTTCCAAGGAGAAGGACTAAGTAGAGAGCAGCTGAGCCAATTCAAACTGTCTAGGCAGTCTGGGATCCTACAGTCCGTATGTCATATGAATAATGTCATCTCAGATTTGATTCCACGGGAAATCAAGTGTGTGCTTTCCGCAGGAAAAATAATTCTAAGTGGCAAGTTATCAAACACTCAAGGAAAGAAACCATTTAGGAGCAATGCTAGCAGACACACTAAACATTCAAGACATCAGACTTGAAGATAATCAACTAGTGGAATTGTTAGGAAAAGATCATCAACTGGGCGCAGCACCCATAGGTCAGTGGTTAGGGTGCTGGCCACATGCACAGGGGCTGGTGGGTTCAAACCTGGCCAGGGGCAGCTGAACAGCAATGACAAAAATAACAAAAAAATAGCCAGGCATTGTGGCGGGCACCTGTAGTCCCAGCTACTTGGGAGGCTGAGGCAAGAGAATCACGAGTTGGAGGTTGCTGTGAGCTGTGACGCCACAGCACTCTACTGGGGCGACACAGTGAGACTCTGTCTCAAACAAACAGACAAACAAACAAAAATAAAAAGACCATCAACCTATTCTCTCCCCAGTATTCACTGGGTACAGGACAGTGTTTGAGTTCTGAGGGGAGATAAGGAAGGACCTAGCTCTTTTCATTACTTTGGTTTGGTTTAATATTCGCAAGGTCTTCATTGTCTTTCCTGTGAAATATTATAGAATGGTATTGTGCAAACATGTTATTTTCTTCCAGCTTGCATCTCTCCACAGCACCTACAGGTAGACCGTCTGCACCCAGAAGGAAAGTTTCTTCACTTGGGATGTACTGACTATAAGACTGGGAGGTTCACCACTGGTCTTCACCAGAAATATAAACCCCACAGACAGCAATTGCCACGTGTTAGCACTGTGCCCAAGTGCACGTCTGTGGCCGTAGGAAGGGGGCAGCTCCCCAAAGCCCCACTCGCAGAGAGGGGAGCAGGCTGCTTGCTTAACAAGAAGTCGAGTTATCAATTGGCCAATCTGCTGAAACAAAAGTGAAAGGGTGGATTGTGAAACTGCTGACTGAACTGTTTCCCACATCATGGTGTTTACAACAGTCTGTCATTCATGGGATGCTTTGTTAATACAAAGTTTAAAGATTTTTGTCAAAAGTTTTTGTTTGACTATAGCTTTTTTCAGCCATTGACCCTTATTTATATCTAGACACACTTTCAGTTCAGCTTATTTGATGCCAAAACTGATTTTGTACATTTCAGTCGGTGAACACATCTTACATTCTTTATATTTTATAACAGATATATGAGCATTTCTGTATTATGTTTGTGTGATTTATTTCTAAATTGGACTGTACCAGAATATATTTAGATGTAACTCCCATTTTTATGCAATTCATACATATAGTTATTAATAATGTTTTTTACTAAGGTATAATTAATAGCAAGTCAAGCACTCAATTTAATACAAGGGCAGCTGGTATATTTTGACAAATGCATATAGCATGCAACCATAACCAAAATTATGATAAAGAACATTTCCATCACTCAAGAAATTTTCCTCATGTTCCTTTCTAATCAACTTGTCCCCCAGAGGTAGCTACATTTGTGATTTCTATTGCTATTAATTAGTTTTGTCCGTTCTTAAACTTCATAGAAATTGAACCATATAGTACATTTTTATTGACTTTTTTATCCAACACTAATATTTTGAGTACATTCATGTTGTATTAGCAGTTCTTTCTTTCTTATTGTGGAATAGTGTTCCATTGTATAAATATACCAAAATGTGTTTATTCTTTCTCCTGTTGATGTATATCTGGTTCTGTCTTCAACTATTATGAAGTTGCTCTGAACATTTCTGTACAATTCATTGTGGAAAAATGCATTTGTATTTCTTAGGTATAGATCTAAGAGCAGAATTACTGACTTACGGAGTAAGATGCATGTACTAAGATTTGAAAGTTCCACCAAAACTCATGTTGAAATTTAAGTACCAATGTAATGGTATTATAATGAATATGAGACAATTAAGAGGTGATTAAGTCATGAAGAATCTGATCTCATGAATAGATTAAAGCTCTTATTTTGGGAGTGAGTTATTTGTCAAGGGGACTAGGATCTTGATAAATAGGATGAGTTCAGCCCCATTTTCTTGTGTCCTGATCCCTTGCTTTCACCTTTGAATAATGCAGCACAAGGCCCACAACACATGTGGTCTGTTGATCTTAAACTTCCAAGGATTCCAAATTATGAGCCAAATAAATATTGTTTTCTTTGTAAGTTACTAAGTCTATAATATTCTTTTATAGTATCAGGGAAAAAAAAAAGAACTGATACAGAAAAATTGGTACCAAGAGTGGGTTTGTTGCTATTAAAAAACAATCTACCCATAAATGTGGAAGCAGCTTTGAAACTGAGTGATGGGTAGAGGCTGGAAGGATTGGGAGGAACAGGCCAACCAAAGCCCAGATTTCTGTCAGCCAGGCAGAGCTAGGACAGGAGGGGTGGCCCCAGGATCCTCACTGCCAGGTGATGGGCACGAAAGACAATTTTGGGAGGTCGAAGAAGGAGGGGAGAAGAGTAGGGAAAGCCTGAATCTTCTAAAAGATTTCTCAGTGGCTATGACCAGATGTTGGTAGAAATATGGATGGTAAAGGCAACTTCGATGAGGTCAAAAAGGGAAAGGAGGAACAAGGTAGTTGGGAAATAGAGTACGTGTCACTCTGTGATAAAGTAGCAAAACCCTTGGCCGAATGGTGTCTCTGTCCTAGGACTTTATGGGATGCAGAAATTATAAGCAATGAACTAAGATACCTGATTGAAAAAACCTCTAAGTAGCAAATCATCCAGACTGCTGTGTGGCTACTTTTAGTCACCATGAGATGTAATCCAACAAGAAGGGACCAGGGGGGTGGATTTTGTAAACCAGGACAGTGGGTTACCTCACTGTCCTCTGCTCTCCTGCCATGGTCAAAGATAATACACATGAAGTTAGAGAAAACGGAGGCAGTTGGTCTGAGCCACTGGGGCAGCCTCTGAAGACAGAGGCACCCGGGGGGACAGACACAACCCCCCAGAGCAATACACACAGGATGACCTTCGGTGAATCCCAACTTGGTTGTTCTGTGCTGTGAGCTGATAAAGTACCAGAATTAACTCTGGGGAATCTGTACTGCTAATCCCAAATAGCTGATTTTGTCAGAGTTCTTCCCCAAGCTAATAATTTACAGACAACCAGATAAGCCTTGGGACTGATCGGATGGACTAAATCGTGGTGAGTCTGTGTCACTGTCTGCTCTGGGAGAGATCCTGCAAATGTCCCCTGGGCAAGGAAAATATAATCAGAAACATTGGTATGGATCCAGCATCTGCGATGTGAAGGTCAGCCAGGCAGAGCAGTGACAGGAGGCGGTGGCCCGGGATCCTCCTCAGCTGATGGGCAAGGGTGAGTTCCCATGTGGAGCACTGGCAGCAGGAGGTGGGAGGGAAAGGAGCAGCCTGGGTGCTGGGGCAGTGCAGGCAGAGAAGTAAATTTCTCATCAGAGAGGCATCAATCAGGGAGCTCTGCTCCTCAAAGCCTGCATGGGGTGACATGGGCTGTGACATCACAGGGCACTCCCCCAGTCAGGAAAAGCAAGGCCCAGAACTCTTCCCCAAAAGGGCCAAGCCCTGAGCACTGAGGCCCAGTGCTGTCTGCCCCCTGTGCCATGGGCTTCAGGTTCCTGCCCTGGGTAATGCTCTGCCTCCTGGGAGCAGGTGAGCCCTGCAGACAGGACAGCATCCTTTCTGAGCTTGCTCATCCCTGCATCCCCAACCTGACCTTGGGGGGCCCCACCAAGCTGCTTCCTGTGCTCATTCGCCATCTGCTTTCCCCATAGGTCCAGCAGAGGCCGGAGTCACCCAAACTCCAAGACACCTGATCAAAGCAAGAGGACAGAAAGTGACACTGAGGTGTTCCCCTGTGTCTGGGCACAGCAGAGTGTACTGGTATAAACAGGCCCTGGATCAGGGCCTCCAGTTCCTCATTCAGTATTATGAGGGGAAAGAGGGAGAAAAAGGAGACTTTCCTGATCGATTCTCAGGTCATCAATTCCAAGACTATCGCTCTGAGCTGAACGTGAGTGCCTTGATGTTGGAGGATTCAGCTCTGTATCTCTGTGCCAGCAGCTTTGCACAGCCCTGCAGAGTCACCAACATTCTGTGCACAAACTTCCTGGTTCAGCTCCGGTGCCACAGCTGCAGGCTCAAGCCAAGTTTCATTCCTTCAAGGCTTTGGGTCATTTCAAAGGCATTTCCTGTGTCCAGCTGAGCTAAGAATTGTCCCAAACAAGACAGCCCAGGTTGACATGTGTGGGAGAAGTTGGCCCACTTCTCCACAAGCATCTTCGTGTAGCTTGTCATGATCTGGGCAACTTCGGTAGAAAAGTGACAATTGAGGCCCCAAACATGTGATAGATTCTTTGTACATGTTATTACCTTTTACGGTTTAACAACAATCATGCAAATTGGATAATTCATTTCCCTGTTCTAGATGGAAAGCTATGGATGTTGAATCATTTCCCCAGTGTTTCCTAGTTTGTGGAAGCAGTAATGGGAGGCACCCTTGTGTTTTTACCAAGTCTGTGTGTCTTTCACCTCTCCTGCTGCCTTATCATCACCTACTGTGTCATACTTGGGGAGGACTGAGTGCTGAGTGGGGAGCTGGGCAGCAGTGAGAGCTCAGCCATCCCCAGGGGTCATTACTACCCCCTCTTTATCAGCAACTTTGAGGACTGTGTGATTTCCCACTAATTCTTTATCATTTATGTGCATTCCTTGTATCTGTTCTACGTTTGTTCCTTGTATTTTCATTTCTTATGGTTTGTTTGGATGTACAAGAATTTTCTTTAATGCGATGGAAATTATAAATAATTTGGTTGGTATCTCTACTAAAAAAAATCCTCCCTCCAATAAATGACTAAAAATATTTTCCTTCACTTATTCCTGTAAAGTTTAAATTTTACTTTTTCAAGATTAAAAATAAATGTACCTGAAATACATTTTCATGTTCAAAATAGAGATCTAGGAATGGGTGGGAGAAACATATGTTCAGTGCAGAAGAAATAGTCTGTAAGAAAAGATCCCTAGGGTGGAAAACTCCAGTGGTGGAGAGGTGGGTGGAGGGCTAATGATATGGGACCTTGCTGGGCTGTTTTCTCCAAGAAGAAAGGCAGCTGAGAGCAGGGACCAGTGGGTGAGGGTTCATGACTCTAGGTGGTAAAGAACAGAGGGCGGGCCAGCAGGCAGGTGGCGGAGTTCCTGGCTGGTGGGGACAGTGGCATTACCAATGACTCTAGTGAGAGCCATGTCTGTTTCCTCAACACATAATCCCAACTCCCCACAGTCTTTCCATGCCGCCTGACCCTGCCATGGCTGCCAGGCTGCTTGTGTTGGCCTTTGCCCCCGGAGGCAGTTGGGTTCTCTAAAGCCTTCTTTTGGGGACACCACAGCCAAGTTCACTTGTGTCTACATTATTGGGGTCCCTCCTTGGACACACAACTTCCTTCTATCATAGACTCCATGGATGCTAGGACAACACAGACCCAAAGATGGTAAAGGAAAAGGGTAGGACATAAAGTGGCATGGCAGTGTCCTAAATTGTCACTAAGTACAGGCATCAGCAGACACCCAAGGCAGGTGCAGCTGACCCTTACCGGTGCACAAATTAGAAACCTTAGCATGTCTGTGTGTTTCCATCAAAAGCAAGCATGTGGCTTTCATTTCTCTAGACCTCATGCCCTCCTATGTCAGCAGTCACAGCACAGCCCCCTCCCTCTGTACTCAAAGCTTAGCAGAAGATTCGGGTGGCGTTTGTCTCCATGAGGCCACAATCCAGGCAGAAGATTGGGTCTGAAGGGTTCCTGGGAGCCTGCTCTGCACTGAGGCACTTCCCTGGGTCAGTGTCAGGTCAGTGTCAGCAGGAGGATGGAACGCACAGCACCTGAGTGAGTGGGTGCAGCCTCTTCGCCCAAGTCTTGCTGCTCAGCTGCAGTCAGAGAGGAAAGTTTGTGTGACACTGCGCAGGTCCCCGTTCTTTCTCCTGCTGGCCTTTCACAACTCTGTCTTCCCACACATGCCCATGGCCGTCTTCGGCATCCTTCCTGCGGGGTTTGCTCCTTGTCCTCCCCCACCCCTGCTCCCCTCCCCTCTGCCTCAGCTCAGCACCTTCCTCGTAGGCACTGTGCTCCCCACCTGAGGGCCCCTCCACTCCTAAGTGGTGTCCTTGGTGTCAACACAAGCCTCTCCTCTTGGGTTCTTCTTGCTCCACAAGTCAGTGTAACTACTGCCACCTCCTTGGGGAACACGCCTTCAGCTGTTGCACTAAGCCCTTCTCTTCATTATAAATGCTTGTGACTGATAACACTCCTAGCATCTAGCACCATTGTCATTTTCCATGACTTTGTGTGACTATTTAACAGAAAAGTCTCTTACTCTCTAGACTGTAAATCTCATCTTTGTAAGGACTGTGGATGTTTTTGTTTTCCATTTTATGACCAGTGCCAATAGCAGTTCCAGGTACTAGTGACCCATCTGTAGAGAAGAGAGAGTGAAAGACGAAAGACCCTCTAGGTTCTCACTAATGCCAAGTCTGGATACATAAAATGGAAACTTCCATCTGTGTGTCTCCTGGGAGCAGATGAGTCCTGGAGAGGGATGAGGAATCCGTATCATGGAAGGGTAACTGGATCCCAAGCCTTTCTGGAGGACTGACTTTCCTGTCTGCCCATCCCTTCTGGGTTTATTTCCTCCTTCTATCTCCTTCCCTCATAGGTCCTGGATTTTGGAGTCTCCAAGACAAAGGCAGCTTCTCATTCCCACAATGACCAGAAACATGTTGAATTCTGTCATTAAAAGGTGATAGAGAAGATGACAAATGGCTTCCCTATTAGGGACAGTTTTCCTAAGGTACACATATCTCTTGGGTATCTTTGAGGCCATTAAACCTGATATCTGAGCTCTGTCATGGGTGTCCACTCACACGCATTGGTGGGCAATGCCAGAGACACAGAGCTCGTTGTCCCCAGTTCCCTCAGGCCACACCTGGTGTTTCTGGTCAATGTATAGACCCTATTATCTGCTCCCTCTCTTTTGCCAGGTAGGAAAGACTGACTGTAACAGCAGAGATTCTATTTAAACAGTGAGGCCATATTAGTCCTTGAAGAATTGTGACATGCATTCTGGGTGGAAATAATCAAATATATGATCATCTAGGTGGCCCAAGGATAGACTAAATCTCAATTTTGTCTGAATGATTCATATCCATGCTTTAAAGACGCATACAGTTTTCTCTCCCTACACAGTAAAGACCAAAAATAGACAAGTTATTTCAAAGAGATGAACCTTAAGAAGTCCAAAATTAGAGTATCTTCCCTAGGGACATCATCTTTCCCCACCCAGTTGCCAAAGTCATCTTTGAGAAAGCTTTGGCCTGCTGATAAACCCAGAGATGTTACAATTGACACTGTGATAATGCTGTTCCTTGAAAAGAAACAAAGATGAGCATTTCTAAACAGTGTAAAAAATGGAACCTAACCCAATGAATTTGGAAATACAGTGATCAGAATATGCTCATTCACTTTCCTTTTTAAGAAGGAAAGTAAATGAGCCTTTCCTTTACAAGCCTTTCCCAGAACAAGGGGTGAGACCCACCATTTCCGCTTGGTGATCAGGCTTTTAGAGATGGAAGCCTTGTTAATTCTTATTTGGCATAAAGCAATGTCCACATCAAGTGTGTGGACCTCATTCCTTACCCACCTTTCTAGGGAGAAGCCAGCCCTGTGCCCCAGGGACTTGTGTTCTTTTATGAAGTACACTTGACCCTCAGTTCATTCTAAGACAACGGGCCTTTCCAAGGTGTCCATGCCAGAGCCTTCCTGTCCTTTGCTCATTTAGACACTACAAACATTGCCACCTGATAAAAGGTCTAAATTTAAAGCTTTCATGTGTTTAAACGTTTTTGATAACAACTATATGACATATAAAGAAAATATCTACATTCTGTCCATGAAATCAATAGGAACACTGTGGCGGGATTCTTAACACCCCTCTTTTCTATGCCCATGCAAACCTTTCTACCCAAGTACACCTACAAAAATAGGGCCACTTGTACACCTTACCTGCCACGTGCATAATTTTCTTTTAATGTACTTTGGTCTTCATTTTGCCAGACTATTATATAGAGATCTCACTTGCCCTTGTGAGCTACTTCTTTCTGCATAAGGAGATGGACAGGTACATTTAGGCTCTGTCATCATTGTCTGGTACCTTGGTTGACAGATTTCTAAATTCTGCCAACAATTTCCAAAGTGACTGAATCACCTTCTTGTGAGCCCCAGTTCTCCCTGCCTGGACACCTAGTTGATGAGTCCAGTTTATTCATCACTCCAGCCCTAGCAGGCCCAAGAACTAAAAACATTTCTCTTACATGAGGAGACAGGGAAAGAGAGCTTATCAGAGACAATACTGTTGTGAAGGCTGCATGAACCCCTGCACCCCCTTCCTGTCCTAAGACAAAGGAGACGAAGGATCTGGTTAGCTTCCACCCTCTGAGAAATTTTGCTCATAATGCAGACTGTTAGTAACCCCAATCAATCCAACTGCCCCCTTTTTATTATACAGCTCCCACTAGAATGTTAGGCATAAAATAGTTGTGACTCATTCTAAGGGTAATATTTTGAAACATTTATTTATTTCAGAATTTGTTTAGAAACCAAAGAAGCACTGTTGTGTAGGGAGTTGAGGGCAAAAGAAAAAGACAGTATGGAGAGTAGAAAATTCATGGGCAGAATTTTTGTTTTTTTATGTCCAAGATTAATTGAAGATTTCAAATTAGATTGGTGCCTGCCAGAGGCAACATTTCCCTTGCCTCTCTAAACGGTGAACCCAAACAGCTTTCAGGACAAAAATGTGCCAAATTCTCTCGCCCACATCCTTACAAACTTCCACTGTTGCCCGGATGATGCGTAGGGCCAGGTGAATCCAGGGAAAGGGTCAGAAATGGGAGACCTCTGAGGGAAGATGACGACATTTGAATTTCCTATGTGAAGTGTTATTGAAACATCCAGATGGCAGGTCCAGCTGAGAATGTGAAAAGAATGAGAGAAGAGAAAAAACTGTCCAGAAAGGGAGTGTGGATTTGGTGACAGCCTCTGGAGTATGGGGACGGGATGACCAGGTAGACCTACCAGAAGTGTGAATTGAAATCCACTTCCCAGTTATTGTTTTTCATGAATTCTATGCCTCACAATATTTCACCTTTTAACATTTCTGATGATAAGTGACACTAATTTTTTTTCTTTCTTGCTTGTTGAGAGTAGATGGCTGCATGTCAGAGCTGCTGCCATCTTACACTCAACTAAGTAATCAGTCAGGTCATCCTGAGGCTCAGTGATGTGACCGCTGTGTAGTGACAGAGCCTTCCTCCTCTGTTCCTGTTCACCAGCACCTGACCTAGTAAAAACCCTACATTCTGCCATGACCCTGCTGTGGGCACCAGACTTCTCTGCTGGGCGGCCCTCTGTCTACTGGGGGCAGGGGAGTCTTCAGAACACCCCAGCAGCTTCACTCTGTGTGTGTGTGAGCCTGTGCATGAGTGAGTGTAACTACATCTGCTTTCCTCATTCTGCCCTCAACTTCCCCAACTTCCCGGCCACAGATCACACAGGGGCTGGAGTCTCCCAGTCGCCCAGGTACAAGGTCTCAGAGAAGCGACAGGATGTTATTCTCAGGTGTGATCCAATTTCTGGACACACCGTCATTTACTGGTACCAACAGACCACTGGGCAGGGCCCAGGGTTTCTGATTCTCTTCCAAAATATACCAGACCAATCAGGGATGCCTAGTAATGGGTTCTCTGTACAGAGGCCTGAGGGATCTTTCCCCACTCTGAAGATTCAGCTTGCAGACTCTGAGGATCGCAGAAAGATTCAGCTCGTAGAGCAGGGGGACTCTGCCGTGTATCTCTGTGCCAGCAACTTAGCCACAGTGTGACACAGTCACAATCTTCCTGCTCACAAACCCTCCTGCACTTACCTCTGCCCACAGTTCCCAGAAAAGGAGCAAAGGAGTTGCCCTGGTCTTCCCTCATCAAGGGGAACAAATGCATTCAGGACTTCAAGTGCTCTCTGATAGGAAGTCAGGAAAAAATAACCTTTGAAATACAGGAACAGGTGGGGCTGGGTAATAATTCTGCCTTACAGATTTCTGGAATTCTGGATGTACAGTTCAAGATTCTATAGTTGGGATTGAACAGAGCTTATTCTCAAGAATAATGACTATGTAAATATCCTTTTATAAAACTGCAAAATTTTAGCACATTTATGTTAAACTGAGTCTCACCACTCGGACCTACATTATATCAAGGAGTGAGCTGGCCAAGACAAAACCAATGTTAAGGCCTTTTAAAGCTAAAAATATTAGAATCCTTAGTAAGAATTACCACCAAAATCAGTTATCCAGAAATAACTATTTCCCACAATAATGCACTTTAATGCATTTTCAAATATTGTTTTTTATTTCTTTTGGCAATCTTGGAGTGATTCTGAGTTTGCTTCTTTTACAGTCTAACTTTGTTCAACAGTAGAAACTCAAATTTAGATTGATTCCATAAAATGTAACCCTACTTGAGAAGATGGTCAAGGGAAGTGATTTGAAGAGGCAACATTCTTTCAGTTTTCCAAAATAGCTTTTACCAATTTATGTTTCATGAAAGGCATAAAAAGAGTTTTGACTGACACATTCCCTCTCTTGCTCACTCTCTCTCTTCACCCCCCACCTCCTCTCCTCTGTAGGAAAGTTTTTCTCCCTCCTAATAGTATCTAGATAAATGAAAGTCTGTAAGCCACAATTATCCTATTTTTCCCCTATTTTGGTTGGAATTTTGTGTTTTAACATCCAGTTTAAGAAATATTTGCCTACTCTGAAATGAATATGTTTTTATCATATTCCTTTCTAAAATCTTTATATTTTCAACTCTTATACCTAGATACGTACTCTAACTGGAATTGATTATTTGTATATGATAATACAAAGGCATTAAGTTCCATTTTCCCACACGCTCATCCAATTTATTCAACGCTATAGTTAGGTAATAATACTTGCCTCATCATTTATAATATCACTTCTGTCATAAATCAGATGTTGGATGTTTGCGGGTCAGTTGTCTTGGCTCCCTATTCTGTTACATTGGTCTTCTCTGTCAGTTCTTGCATTAATAACATATTGTCTTATTAATTAGGGCTTTATACTCATTTTTAATATCTGGTAGAATATTTTCCTAAGCTTTGTTCCTTTTTATAAAGGGTTCTTGACTACCCTTGGCCCTATTAACTTTTCATATACATATTATAATAGAATCAGCTTGGTAAATTCTTCAAGAAGAAAAGATGCCTGGTGGGGATTTTTTGCTTTTTGTTTCCACTGATGACTTCAGTACATCACAGAAAAAAACTAAAAAACGTTGCTAGAAATACAAAAATATCTAGTGCCCCAAAATATAAAATAAACAATATCTTTCATCTAATCAAAGATTACAGGCATATGAAGAAGCAGAAAATATTAACCATAATGGGGAGGAAAATCAATCAATAGAAACCAAACAGAGATGACAAATTGTCAAAGACATTAAAATATTCATTACAACTGTAGCTCATTTGTTTAAAGTTTTGTAGCAATGAGGAAGATATAATCAGATCGAAATTCAACATTTAGAGAGAAAAATATGTCTCTGATGAGAAATTCTGCTGGATAGACTTAACAGTAGATGAGATATTACAGGAGAAAAGATTAATGAACTTGAGGAAAAATAGTAAACAATTCAGTACAAAAAATTATCATCAGTGACAGAAAAAATTCAAGTAGTCCAATTAGTAACAGGAGATCCTAAAACATTTTTAAACTTTTAAATTTCTATACAGAATAGTTGGTTGTTTACACTGAAATAATAATTCCTTCTTGAAGGAAGACTGTGTTAAAGTAGTGACATGTCCTGCAAACCTAGATCAACAACTAAAATATCAACATGCAGAGTTATAGTTAATGAGCCAGAAAAAAAAAACAATTATAAAATACTCACTAAATCCACAAAGTCATCATAAAAGGGAAAAAAAGAACAAAGGAGAGATGGGAGAAGTAGAAAAGAAATAGCAAAAGGACAAAAAAAAAAACAGAACCAGATAAAAAATGACATCAAATCTAAAAGTGCTAAATGTCTCACTTTAATAGTATAGATTGTAATATTGAATACTATGGAATGATATTGAAAAATAGCTAATTATATGCCTCCTATCAGAAATACATTATAAGGACTCAAGAAAATAGAAGAGGCTGGACAACTTGTGCCATGTTAACACTAATTAAAATAAAGCTAGAGTAGCTACATTTATAAAAATTTCAGAGCAGAGAATATTATCTGAGATAAAGAAAGTCATATCCTAACAACATAGTGATCAAATACTTACGTACCTGGAAGTGGATCTTCAAGATACCAAAGCGAAAACAGAACTGCAAGGACTTCAAGGAGAAATAGACAAATCTGCAACTGTCACCAGAGATTTCAATACCCCTCTTTTAATAATTGGTTCAAAAAGTTGGCAAAACAAAAAATCAGTAAAATATAAGAACACCATCAACCAACTTAATTTACCTTTACAGAATATTTCACCCAACAGGATCAGAATATATATTCTTCCTGAGTGCAGTGGACAGTGTCTCAGGGTGGCCTACACCTCCTGGGCTATAAAATAAGTATCGATACATTTAAAGTTATTCAAGTCAAACCAAATGTGTTTCATGGCCCCAATGGAAGTAAATTGGAAATTAATAAGAGAAAGATCTTCAGTGAAGTCTCAAATGTTTCAAAATTAAATAAGAATATTCTAAGTCACTCATGATGAAAAGAATAAATAAAAGGGAAGTTAGAAAGTGCTTTAGTAGTATCTTCTCTCTCTCCCTCTTTTTAAATCGAATACTGGTGAGGATGCAGAGAAAGGAACCCTTTCTATTTAATGGAAAATAAATTGTAAAAAACACTTTTGCCTAGTAACTGGTAACATACATTGGAAGAGTTGTCATTGTTAATACACTTTGGTCAAGAATGTTTTTTTAAATGGATTTATTTTATTTTAGTCATTCTATTATACATATATATATATTATTTTTTTTCCTTTGGGAATGTTCAAAAAATGAAAATGTTTTAAACTGAATAAAAATAATAATCAAAATTGATAGGACCTCATTAAAGCTTAAGAGGAAATCTGAAAAACAGGGAATGATTCCCTACTCAAATCAGAGCTAAAACTAGCCTGATATCAAACTTAGACAAAGATACTATAAGAAAAGAGAACTACATACCAATATCCCTCAGGAATAGAGATTTAGTGATACTTTTAAAATTATGTCATAATGAGTCCAACAATACCTAAAAAGGATAATACATCATGATCAAGGGGGTTTATCTCAGTAATTCACAGTTAATCTAACACTCAAAAAATAATACATAAAATTTATCCTATCTGTACTAAAAAATGGAAAACTATATAATCATGTCTATAGATATCAAAATATTTGACAGAATTTAATATCCATTATTGAAAACAACTGTTAACAGTTGTAATAGGAAACAGGATAAAGAATGTTCTAACCGTAAAAACAGTAAATCATTGTCAAAACCTTTTAAAAGTTCATCAAAATACATTATTAATATTAAGAAAAAATACACGCACATCAGAGAAACAGCTGGAACCATAATATGAGGAATCTCTCCACATCAATCATAAAAAAGACAATTCAGCAAAAATAAAAAGTAAGAGTTGACCAGGGTCTTAAAAAAAAAAAAAAAGGAGAAAATATATCAGTAGGCAGTTTCCTCTTCATGAGACTAATGGGTTTATTTCTCCAGTTTTGGGGCTGTTTTTGCTGCTAGAACTCCACTGTCAGCCCCTCCCGGGAATTGTCTTTGGTTAGAGAGCGCTTTGCCCAGGTAACACCCCATTCCCAGGGTAGCAGCTGCCATTTAGCGACGGGCTGGTACCCCTATACCACTAATTGACGAAATTTAATTTTTATTTATCTGTTTACTTCATGCCTCCCTCTCTACTGTATACAAAAGTTGAATCTTGGGCAGGTAAACTTCAAATTAACAAACAGGCGTGCTGTGTTCTGGCAGGCCCTGGAGCCTAAATGGTAAGCGCACAGCCTTTTGGACACTGTCAATGGCGCTACATCCTCGTGATTACATAATCAGCCACTTGAGGGCACTGTGGTTCCACTGAGCGGGCCCGGCAGGCGCAGTCTGGAATAGGGAGGGTTAAGGGAGATGGTCTCGGCTTACACCCTGCATTAGGAATATTACTTGAGGACCCTGGGCCAGTGCTGGCACCGGAGGGGTTAATCACAGTCTTCTCACACAGACTGAGGTGAGTGTTTATCTCGGCTGGGAGCTGGGAACTGCAGCCCTCCTTGGGCACAGGCCTCTCTAGGAGCCTATGTTTATTTGATGGGGGACATGATGGGTTTCTGCAGGGCAGCTAGATAACCCAAGCTTTGTATAGATGAAGGAACACCTGCCTTAGAGGGAAGTTGGAGAAGCCCAGGCAAGGCCATCTGCCCCTAACCCCGCTCTGCCTCACTCAGCACAGACAGCTGCCCTAACATGAGAGCGGCTGCCTGGACCAAACAGGGGAAGGCCTGGGCCAGTGGAGCCGGTCCAGGAGGCACAGGAAGCCTACAGGGATGGTGACGTCAGAATAGTGACATCACAGGCAATCCTCCAAAGAGAAAAAAGGGAGGAACGAGACTCCTGCTTTCTCGCCCAAGGAGATCAGCACCTGAGTGGGGAGATGCCTAGTCCTCCCCTGTCTGATTCTACCCGGGTCACCCGACTTCTCTGCTGTGTCACCCTTTGTCTCCTGGGAGCAGGTGAGTCCTGAGCACAGGTGGGACACCCCTTGAAGTCACAGGTGCTGGAATATCAAACACTTTCCTGTGCCACGTCTTCAACTTTGGTCTCTTTCCTCCACAGTTTCAGTGGACGCTGGAGTCATCCAGTCCCCAAGACACCTGATCAAAGGAAAGCGGGAAGCAGCCATTCTGAAATGCTCTCCCCTCCCTGGCCATGACACTGTGTACTGGTACCAACAGGCTCCAGATCAAGGTCCTCAGTTCCTCATTTCATTTTATGAAAAAATGCAGAGAGACAAAGGAAACATCTCTCACCGATTCTCTGCTCAGCAGTTTGCTGGCTACCACTCTGAGCTGAACTTGAGCTCCTTGGAAGTGGAGGACTCAGCTCTGTATCTCTGTGCCAGCAGCTTGGGCACAGCCCTGCAGAGCCACTGGCTTTCTATACCCAAACCTTCCAGTCCCAGCTGAGGATGCAATGGGGAGAGGGAGGTGGAGACTTTCGCACAGCTTTGCAGAGCCCAAGAGATGCTTCTAGTTCTTTCCTAACATTGTCTCTGCCCTGTGAGCTCAGCCAGAGCACTCCTAAACATGCAAGCCCCAGGTCCATTGGCTGGCCTCACATCTCTTCCAGTTGCTTCCAATTCTAGTAAAATTGGCTGGAGCTCCTACTTAGTGATAGACTATGGGCAAATGTCTTAGTTCATTTTCTGTTAAAAGAACTGAATACCTGAAACTGAGTAATTTATAAAGAAAAGAAGTGTACTTCTTACAGTTTAGGAGGCTGGGAAGTTCAAGGTCAAGAGCCCACATTGGTGAGGGCCTCTTGCTGAGTCCCAGCCAATGCAGGGTATAGCATGGTGAGGTGGCTCACAGGAAATGATCAAACTGGCTTTTATAACAGACCCACTATCATGATACTAACCCATTAATCCCTGGATAGATTAATGTACTTATAAGGGTAGAGTTTTCATGACCCAATCACCTCCCAAGAACCTCACCTTTCAAAATGCTGCCTTGGGGACCAAGTTTCCAACATATAAATTTTTGGGGATACATTGAAAGAATATCAGTATATATTAAGTGTTTTAATGTAAGTGTAGACGTTAGTATATCTACTTTATAGATGAAGAAGTTCTCAGAGTATCAATTCATAGACAGGAAGCTGTAACTCATGGTCTGCCCCAATATTTCATATTTACAAGTGTCAGAGCCAGGATACAAATGCACAAACCTTCAAAATCAAGCTTCTCCTAAAATTCCACAGTGTACCCTAGGCCTTAGTCAACAAGACATAGATCACAGCACATCACTTACTGTGTCTTCCATCTCAAAGCCAGCGGGGCGGCAGTGGGAGGTTGCACATTATCGGATATGGTTACTCACGTTTATTGCCTGCCACCTTCTAGGACATAAGACTCCAAGCCACAAGATGCTCTTCCTGTCTTGGTTTTATATCAAATGGGTCATGACATCTTCCCGTATATCAGAAGATTCAGCCATGGAAACAGAAACCCTATACGACATTTAAGGAGGATAGGAGTTAATATAGGGAATTAGGCTTGTATACCACTGGAAGGTCTTGGGGGAGCCTCAGAAGACTGAAGCTTGCTCTCACATCTCAACATGCTGCCTTAGGAAAAAAGTTTCTAACCCATAAATTTGGGGGGGTACATATGCATTCAGACAATAGCAGTATATATGAAGGGTTTTGATGCAAAAGGAGACATTAGCTTATCTACTTTATAGACAAAGAAGATCTCACGGCTAGAAACCAGAAAATATAAAGTTGCTATTTTTTCCCAGTAAAGAAATGCAGAAAATAGGGAACAGTCACAGTGGCCCGACAGTGACTAAGTGGGTGACTCACAAGAAGGCATCCAGAGGTCATTATAAATCTACCTGTTTGTTGCTGTCACATGAAAACATCTTTCTTTAGTTTTTAACATACCCACAAATGTAGTTTATTGGAGGAAGAAAAACTGTTTTCAGAAACTTGCAGCTAGCAGAATCTGGGAGATGTAGTTTCAGAACTTCTAGCGCTTGCATTGAGAGAAACTAGACATTGGAGAATATTGGAGGTACTTAATATTGGCCAAGAGATGAACATTAGTACACCCAGCTGTGCAGCAAGAAATGAAAAGTAGGAGAATAAATGTTCAATTTTCTTTTGTCTTATTGCTGAAAATCTATTATGGTTTAACTTTATTAGTTTAGCTGTTGCTCATTTGTTGATATATTCAATAGATATTCCCAAAGTACCTATTATGTTAAAAATTTCCCTTGGAATATGGGAAACGAGATCTAATTTAAAAAGTTACAGTTCTTGTCTTTAAGAAGTCTAAAGTCTGGCAATGTAAGATGACCCAATTATTTATTTATCACTGCTGTCTGATTCATGTATTTACAATGTATGGAAGCCACTTGAGTCTGTCCGTTTTCTGGCCAGGAGCAGATGGCATACTCAAAAGGGCTGAAGTGAAGCAGTTTAGTCAAGGGACTGTGTTCAGAGTCATGGTCAGAGTTAAAAAAGCCCAGAAGTGTCTGGGGAACCAGAGGTGACCAGCACTGTGGGAAACAGGTGTAACTACTGAGCCTGAGAGAAGGCGGCCATGGGGTGTGCTGCATTGACCAGAGAGTGATGAGGACAGATGGCCCAGAGGGAGGAACTCAGACAGGGCCAGAAGCATGGGAGAAGGAAGCGGAGGCCCAGTACTCTGAACTCTGTTCACTGCCCTTCCCTCTCCAGCTGGTGTCTTTCATTGTCGAATCCAAATGAAGGCATGAATGACACCCTCTGAAGAGATCAGTCTTCTGGGGCACAACACAGGGCAGGGAAGCAGGAGAGTGGACTGGGGTGGACATGCAGACCAACCAGCACAGCTATTATCAAATGCTCATTTGTAGATGCACATCCCAGAATATTAGTGAACACAGACCACTTTAATTCTACTTTTTTGTGAACTTATAGAAAATTCCTTTGTTTCTTTCTTCTCTTCTTCAGGTCATATACTGAAGTACATTATTTCAATTAATTTCTTAATGACTCTGTAAGGTAGAACAATTTACCCACATTTTACAGGCACGAAACTGATTATCAGAGAGCTTAGATGATTTGCCAAAGGAGGTATGGCTAACAGACACCAAAACTGGGACTCAAACATATGCCACACTGCCTTTCGACCTGTGCCTTAAGTTCCTTTGCCCTGTGCATTTTGAACAAGGAAGACATCTTCTGAATTTGAGTGTTGATCTTAATGTCCCTTTCAGAAGTAGTGGCTCTGACACAGTCCATTTGCATAACATCTTTCACCTGGGAAGCTACATGTCCCAAAGGAGAGTGCTCCAAGGCCAGAGACAAGATCTTTGCTTCATATTCTGACCCTGAGGGTTGGTGACTTGAAAACTGTTTGGCTGACTTTTCTCAAACTGAGGCCAGCAATATGTGTCTTGCAGAAATTTTATACAGGTAAATAAAACAGAGTTTAATACAAACTATAGATTCAAGAACTCTTAGGTCTTTATGAATTCTGACAAATGTCTAGTCTAGCACAAGTTATTTGCTTTGTGCCATTCTGGAATGAACGGCAGACATGGATTATTTTTGCCTTTTTCACATATGTTTTATACTCAGGTGATCCAGTCCCAGTGGCCTCATCTAAAATGAAGAGGGAAATCATATACAGTAGTCAGGGTTTTCAAAAGAGACAGAACCAGTAGAACACACATAAAAAGACATATGAGACAGGATAATTAAGGGAACTGGCTCATGCAATCGTGGAGGCTGAGAAGTCCCACCTCAGGCAGTGTGGCTCCAGCTGAGCCCAACGTCCTCAAAACCAGAGAAGTTGATGATATAACTCTCAGTCCAATGTCAAAAACTTGACAACCTGAGGGACTTCTGGTACCAGTCTCAGAGTTCAAAGTCAGGAGAACCTGGAGTTCTGATGTCCAAAGGCAGAAGAGTGTCCCAGCTCCAGCAGATAGAGGGTAGGCAAATTCACCTTTCTTCTGTGTCCCGGCCCCCAGCTGATTGAATGATGCCTGATCACACTGTGGGTGGATTGTTCCCATGCAATTTACCAATCCACATACCAATGTCCTCCAGAAACACCCTCACAGACCCACCCAAATACTGCCTTCCCAGCTGTCTAGGCTCCCTTTAACAAGTCAGTTGATGCTTATATTTAAGCATCCCAATGTCCATGAGAAAGTACAGAGGCCTGAGTTCAGACATCAGGCTACTATCATATGAGTTTGTGACACAGCATAAAACAATATTCAAATTGTGTTTACCTTGACCTTGAAACTTAAAAACCTTTCTACGTGTCATGGGGCTCTTTTAACATAGGGTATCTCTGTAGGCTTTCATATGCTTTCTAAAGTTTAAGCAGAGAGAAAAACTAGCAAAGGTACTCAGAGGTGAATTTTGAGCAGAGAAGTCATAAAAGGCATTAGGACTGCCATCAGCATGTACCCTAGACTACAGAAGTATTTAGAAAAATTAAAACAGCATACAAATGAGAAACTGTATCCTAGTGGGAATGAAGTATACAGTGAGGAAAATATTCCCTTACTAAAATTAGGCAAAGAGCATATGTACTTATAGGAGTTTTTAAAAACCAATCTACAAAGTCTTTTAATCCTTAACTGCCAAATTTGTGTGTGTGTATATATATATAAAACATAAAATAGTACTATATATACAACAGAAAATTATATATAACATATATATAACATGTATATCTCTCACACATATATCACACACGTTTGTGTGTATATATATACATACATATATAAATATATATAATTTACTTGTTTGAAAAAGCAAATAAATATATATATAATTGGCTGGGATGGGTTTGAACCCGGCCCCGGCCAAACTGCAGCAACAATAACAACAACAAAAAAAATAGCCGGGCGCTGTGGCAGGTGCCTGTAGATCCAGCTACTTGGGAGGCTGAGGCAAGAGAATCTCCTAAGCCCAAGAGCTGGAAGGGAAGGGGCGTGGCAGGTCAGCTCTGCAACTCAAGCATGTGTCAGGGACAGTGACATCATTGAGTCTCCGAGAGCCCAAGCTGTATTTCCCCAATGCAGGAATGGAAGACACAAGACTCTGCCCTAGACTTGAAATGGGCCCCCGGCTCTTCTATGTGGCCCTGTGTCTCCTGGCAGCAGGTGAGAGCTGGTCACAGGTGGCCTTCCTTCCCTGGAATTCCCAAACCCTCAGCATAAGCCTT
>CAUYRH010040856.1:0-32699 GCA_963574655.1 Perodicticus potto
GGTTGCTGTGAGCTGTAATGCCACGGCACTCTATCCAGGGTGACAGCTTGAGGCTCTGTAACAAAAAAAAAAAAAAAAAAGTATAACCTGTGAAACATATTTGATCTCATTAGCCAATGTGAAAAAAAAAACATTTTCACATCTAAAAATGTAATGTGAAAGAAAACTTCCTTTGTTTCTCCTACTGTTATGCACTTTTGACAAAATGTGCGCACAGGAAGGCATAAACTAATAGCCTCTCACTCAGTTAGATATGAAGAGGATACATATATTTAATGGATGCTGTTAAAAAACTCAATATGCATACACTTTCAGATGACTCACTTTTACCAGGCTGTTTTTAATCATAGTGAAAAATAAAATACTTGGTATTGTGAAAGTTACTTGAATTTCTATATTTATTTCTCAAAGCAGTGTTGGAATACTATTTTTTTTTCTTATAGCATTTTCTCCAACAAACATTCTGTGTTTTAGCACTAAGGCTTACAATAAACAATCTACTAAAATGATCAGTGTTCAATGACACCCTGCCATGGGAGCTACCTATTCTGGTTCTGAACTACTATGATTATTCTTTACAGAGAAAATAGAAGAGTAAATACATTCACAAGAGGGGTAGAAAGAATAGAGAGGAAAGATGGAAGAAAGAAGGGAAAAAGAAAAACAGAAAGATAGAGGGAGAGGGAAGGAAGAAGGAAGGAAACAAGCTTTTCTTGGAGGACAGAAACTAAAATGGTATTGAACATCTACTATCCAAAGATTTTATACTACGCACAACAGCACAACGCATTTTCTCATTTTCCCTGCTTCTGACTGGCTAAATTTCCTCCACTATCTTTCGTTATTTTGATTTCCCTTTCCCTATGTTGCTGTTGTATTCCTTCACAGTACTTTTATTATTTTATTTTATTTTGAAACAGAGTCTCACCATGTTGCCCCTGGTAGAGTGCCACAGCGTCACAGCTCACAGCAACCTCAAACTCTTGGGCTTCAGCAATTCTCTTGCCTCAGCCTTCCAAGGAGCTGGGACCACAGGCGCCTGCCACAACATCCGGCTATGTTTTTGTTGCAGTTGTCATTGTTGTTTAGCTGGCCCAGGCCAGGTTCTAACCTGCCAGTCTCGGTGTATGTGTCTAGGGCCCTCACCACTAAATTACGGGCACCGAGCCCCTTCACAATATTTCTGAATGTCTGTGTATGTGTATAAGGCATCTTCACTTGGACACATAACGGTTGCCTCGATCTCAACAAGTCCACAACTGAAGTAATCTTCACATTAAAAATTATGGCTTTTAAACCATCCCATTGACTGGTAGCCAGAACACTCTTTCCTCCCACCATTATTGAGGTATACTTGGTGTTCAAAAAACAAAAACCTGTACATAATTAATGCTCACAATTTAATGAGTTTGAACATAGGTATATACTTGTTATATACTTGTTACCATCACCAAAATCAAGGTAATACACATATATTCACCACTTCCAAAAGTTTTCTAGAGGCCCTTTGGTTTTCCTTGGTTATTTTTAATTGTCTAAGTTCAAAACTTTGTCTTTCAGTGTTGCTACCCTAATTTTATCAAATTCACTATTCTTAATTTTTTTAATTTAAATTATTCATGGACTTGTTTTTTCTCTCCATTTTCATTCCCATGCTATCATCAAGTTCTCGCTGGACAATTGTAGTAACCTCTTGGCTGGCCTCCTAAGTCTATTGCTGTGGTAGGCCCCCTTCAAAGTGGCCTCCAACAATGTTCATCTGGTATTCACACCCTTGTGCAGTTCTGGTGTGCATACTACCAGAGTTGGTCTTGCAACCAATAAAATATACAGAAGTGAAGTCACACACACACACACACACACACACACACACACACACACACATATATATATATATAGTGACTTCTACTATTCCATTGTAAGAAGACTTCAGCTTCCATCTTGCATTTTGAGCCGCTCTCATTCTCAGATCACACACTCTTGGATCACACACTCTGCTGGAAACCACCTGGCACATTAGAGAACTTTCAAGCAGCCTACATAGAAACCTAAGTGCAAGAAATGGAAGTCTCTAGCCAACAGTCAAAGAGAAACTAAGGTTTGTCAACAAAAACATGACTCAGATTAGAAGTAGATTATCCTGGCCCAACAAGCCTGTCTATAGTCCTAGCTAAAAGTTTGATTTCAACCTTGTTAAAGAACCTGAGCCAGAATGCTCAAACTAAAGCATTCCAAGGTTTCTCACCCCCAGAAACTGTGAGATAATAAATACATGCTCTAAGCAGCTAAACTAGGGAGTAATTTGTTACACTGCAATACATAACTAATGCAATTTTCATTTTATATATGGCAGTCATTTACTCACCTTATCAAAATGCTTAAAAATCTCTAAAGTCTTATTACTGCCTGTTACATCAAGTCCAGATTTCTCTGCCTCTCTCATAGACACCTAATGCCACCTAATATAAGACCTATAAATAACCACAGATTTTCCAAACCTATATTCAGAAAATTCCAACATTTATCTTTGCTTATATTGTTCTATGCTCCTTTATTTTTTTAATCTCTTCTTTTGCATTACCATCAAGTACCAGATCATTTATAATTACCTCTAGAAATGTTTTTCCAATGGCTCTATTCCCACACACTAATTTCTTTCACAGAATTAACTCGGTGTTAGTTGAATTAGTTCACATAAATTGGTTCAACACAATTCACTTCTTTGGGTCCATCCTCCAACCCTCACCACTGCACAATATTTATCTCCGCCTCATCCAGTTTCCAGATACCACTCATTAATTAGATGTTTAATCCTGCAATCATTCATCCTCCTAAGGTGTTTGGAACAAAGATAGATCACAGTATTACTCTGAACCAATGTTTATTTCAGCATTCCTGACTCTAATGTTATATTATCTCATCTAATTGTTCAAATGTTTAAAAATGTTCTTAATATTTTAGGATGAAGAAAAGAAGTCAGTAGATTAAAAGTACAAAGTTGAAAGTCTGAAGAAGATACAGTGGAATAGCCTTCTTTATCTTGAAATAGGCAATTTGAAATAGTGACATGGAAAGTGATAGAAATGTTGATGGATATAGTTATGTTTTAGTATTTAGTTTATGCAAAATCTAGAATGAAATAAACAATCAAGTGAACTAATAACATAAATAAAGTGACTAGATGATTTTATCTGACTGCTATAACATTATTTCTTTTCCCTAAATTCCAAGGCATCTACTGTATTACAATAGATAATCTCTATTGAATTAATTTGTTCTCTCATTTTAATCCATGCTATGGTGTCTAAGTGCGGTGTCACTAGGCTATGGAACAGAAAGACATAACTCCAGGTTCTTTTTGTGAAACTGCTTTGTCATTTGCGGTTGCCTTTTTTGGACCATGGTCATGATCTCATCTTTTCATCTGTTCATCAGATGGTAAACCAGCACATTTCTCTTCCTCTATTTGTATATTCAAGCTAGAAATCATAAAATAATTATTAAAAGGAAGAAGTTTGTGCCCTGTCTGAATTTTGAGAAGGATTGATGAATGAAAAATTTTCTCTACAAGGGAAATGAAATCCCAAGACCAAAATAGATTTAGAAGTTCTAAAATCGACTCCAAATAATTCTGTAACTTAAATAATTTTTTAAATAATGAAATTTGCCAGAGAACAAGGATTCAAGATATAGCTAAGTTTTTTCCACCAACCTTTTATAAATAAAATTATATTTATATAAAGAGAAAATCCATTTCAGGCTATCAGTTTCCTTTATTCTAAATGGAAATAACCAATGTTATTATTCAGGGAAATACCTTCTAAATCTGTAAAGAGGTTTGAAATTTTTAAATAAATAAGTAAGTTCAAGGTTATTTTAGAAAAAGCTAGAAACAACTAAGGATCTCAGAACCGATGTGAAATGTCACCTTTTCAAAGTGAAATTTTTTCTTAGGCTGCTGGGAGATTTCGTGCTCAGCAGTCAGGCAGGGAAACTTCAGGGAGACAAAACAGTGAAATGAAATGAGACTTCAGGGAGACAAAATAGACTTCAAGTTGATTTTAGAAAGGTTAGGTTAGGAATTTGATGATGGAAAGGCACATTTACTATTAGCTTATTACTTCAAAGAATATTTATAAAGGGCCTACTCTGTGTCCATTCCCTGCAATCCCCTGCACATCATACACACACACAGACACACACACTCCACAAATGTGCAATCTCACTTTAGTCCTTTCAAGGTATGAGCAAGTTTCCATTAGTGCACAGAGGTATTTAGCCTTATCTGAAGACAAAAGAGTGAGAAAGAAAGCTTGCTGGAGAAGATAATAATGGAGCTAAGAAATGAAGAATGAGTAAGAGTTGCCCAAGCGGGCAGGAAGCACTAGGAGAGTGTTCAGAAAAGGAAAACAGTGTGAGCAAAGGAACAAAAAGAAGCCATAACATGATTCCTTCCTAAGGAATGAGAGTAATTAGCCCAGGGTCGGAGGCTGAGTGCATGTGCAGGTAATGCAGGGATAGGGCTGGAGAGCCAGTCAGGGGCCAGACATCAAAGGAAGCATTTACCATATGAGAACCCTGAACTTCAAGGGTAATAGAGAGACTCAACAGATTTTAACAGGGGTAGTAATAAGGTTTGCACTGTGGATATGCAACCCTGGGTGTGAAGATAAATGGGAATGGACTGGCCTGTGAAAATAGGTAAGGGAAGTAAAGAGACAGGCCCAGGGAAAAATTACAAGTGCCTGACTGGATGCAGTAGAATGGAGAAGGGGACAGATTCAAAGTAGAGACCTATTGAGGAGGTATAATTAATGGCACTTCATGACCAATTGGACATGTAGATTTAGTAACTCTAGGATGACTCCCACATTTCTGAATTGAGTGACCAGGGAAATGTTACTATTCTGAACCAAACTACGGTGGGCCAAGAAGAACAGTCAGTTTCCACACTTATTTTGATCTGATTGTGGCGCTATTTGGTGAAAATATTCAGTAAGCAGTTAGACATTTAGCTTAAACTGTCAAGAGGAAGCCGAGGCTCAACCTTTAGGGTTAAGTAGACCAACCTAGCCAATAGAATTAGGTATGATGGCTAAGGAACAGTGACTATCACGTAGGTGCCATTTCAAAATCAGTAAGGATGATTGTTCAGAATCTAAATATCCAAGTCTCTATACTCTGAATAGTTGCATATATCCTTCAGGACATATTGTAGAGACCTGAGGTGGAATTGACACTTGGTACAGAATTGAGCATTTGACCAAATGACTTAACTACTGAACTGTTGATGGGGGACATTGATGAAGATGGAATTTAGTCAATAGTAGATCATTAGACGTTTCAATGGAAGAACAGGAAGGAGGAAGCCAATTTGGGGGGGACCAGGAGTAAGGAGAAAGTAGGATATGAACTGAGAAGTAAGGAGAAAGGAGAAAGAAGAAATAGTCACTGTTTCAAGAAGGTTAGCTATGAAGGAAAGAAGAGAAATAAGCTGGTAAAGAAAGAGGCTGGACAGAGAGAAACACATATTTCATGGTGTTTATCAGCTTAGAGATGAATGCTGTAAACAAAGCTTTCATCTGTTAATACACTAACCTTGACTCTTAAAGTAATCAAACAAGTGCTGAAAAGAATTATTTTCTGGAACGCAACAATATATGTCCTTAATTTCCCAAGGGCCGATCATTACCCAAGTTTATTATTTGATTGGCTTCTTGTGAATTTTGCCTAGTGATGTATTTTCAACATAAACTGTACAACTGGAAATTATCACATACATTTTAGAAGGGAGAAATTTTGCTGATTTGGTGTTTATTCAAAATATTCACTAAAATTTATTTTAATTCATTTTTCTTTGATATTCTCCATCTCTCTCAAACAGTTAGTGGCCCAACAATATCCTTCTTATTACAATTTGGAGGGGTGAAGCTTGAAGGGATAAAAAGATTCTCAGATTACAAGCAGCATCAGGAGAATATGATGTTTTGTCCCAGGGGGAAAAAAGGAGGAAAAAGAAGAGAAAGAAGAAAAGAGGTGAAAGAGTAGAACCATAAAGAGACTTTTTTCAATTCATGTATTTTTTCTAATGTCCTAGAAATGATCAAATTCAATAAAAAGAAACCTTGAAACATTAGTTGCCTGCATCTGACACCTATTTTATGCTTGGGGATAAGAATAGTTAAACCTTTATTTCTAAAAAATATATTCCAAAATTCCATAAATTCCAAAATTCATAAATGAATAGACAATTACTAAATAAATTTATAAAAGACCATGGATATTTCAAATACTGACTTTAAATTTATTGAGACCATGAAACAATTATTTAAAAATTGATTATTTCAATTTTAACTCTCTAGGAATCCCTTTAGAATTTGTAAATCAAAGCTTTGATCTAGCTCCATTGGATTATTTACTTTTTCCTTATACCATGGTTGTAATATCTGTGAGCAACTGAGAAGTGTTTAACACTTTACATTTTCAATTAAATAACGGGAAAGAAAAGGACTCATCAAATATGACAAGATTTAAAAAAAAGTAAAAGGATAAAGTTTTTATCAAGGAAGTCCTAATTCCTTCCACAGGTGCAGCTGCTTAATTGTTTGTGTGGGCATCTATCCATATGCTTTGATAATTCAGGGATCTGGTGGTCTCTTGTTTCATGAATATATCATCTGTGTTTTCCATTAGCATTAATGGGTGTTACATATGCAAAGGGAAAGAAGAGACCCCCAGACTCTGTCTGTGATTAATAACAACAATGCTTTCTACCCTGGTGAAGTATTCCTTGGAAAGTATTGTATTTACCCATTTAGTTAAAGAAAACCCAGACTCCATACACGGGTTAGGTAGTGCTATTGGAATAGAATGATAAAATGAGTCTAAATAATACAGAGAGTTAAAAATAGCTTTACAAACGTGGAACTAAATGTTCTTCAAGACCCAGTTGTTACAGACCTTGTCAGTAGCTCAGGTTTGTGTAACAACATTAGTTACTAAATTGAGTCTTCCCTTCATTCTGAGGCACTGGGAACGGTCTGCACTCACCAATTAGTACTCCTAAATAGTGTTTTGGTTTCCTTTTTTCTTGGGGGATGGGCTGGTGGGCAGGGAAAAGGATGTGTATTCAGTCTATAGGAACTTCAATTAGTTGCCAACCAAAGATTTTATCCTAGTAGCAAAACCAGGAGAAAAAAAAATCTTTTAAATTAATTTGAAGATGCCTACATTTCTAGAATGGCATTGCTGTAACAGGGCTATGCAAATGAGTCCAATTTAGCATCTTGTATTCAGCTGGAAACCATTGCTAAATGATCAGGATAGCCAGTCACAGATATTAAAATGAATTATATCTAATCTGAATTTTAGTCACGCTACATTAACTAATAGAAAGTTATTAACATTTCAAGAGAAAAAAAGCTTTTGCCTGCAAAATTAACAGTGGCTGAGATGTGACCTGTGAGCCATGAAGCCTGATCACTGTAATGACAGTGTAATGGCATATTTACATTAAAATCTCTGCAGCTAATATGGGATTCAGAATTGGACGGTAAGTCGAGGATTATTTAGTCTGGCCTGTTGGCCTTTCTCTAAGTAGTTTTTTTTTTTTTTCCACACTTCAATACAAATCTGAAACTTTTCATTTCATGACTATTTATGTGACCGGTTTCCACAGCTCCGTCTCTCCATCTTAACATGAGTAGTTTTCCTTTTAATTTTCTCTCTTGCTTCTGTTTTCACTATATCTTTCTCTACATCTGTTTTTCTATATATCTCTCCCTGTCTCTTTTTTCTTCTTTTCTTCCTTTGGTGTGAAGAACTTTAGGCAATTGGGGCTCAACTGCAAACCAGGGGGAAGAAGATAGCAGTTCCTTCTAAATTTTTACTACTATTCGGCTTCGAAGACCAAACCATTTTGATGTTTTCATCCATACTTTTAACATTCACGTTAGAGGTCGCAGTTTTGTAACAGCACCAATCGGAAATGAGTAGCAATGCAGCTATTTTTACCAATCTCTAGAAACGTGGGAGGTGTTCCTGTTATGACAACCTTTTTCCAATAGCTGGTTTAGAAATTGAAGATTCAACAGTATCATTTGCATAATCTTTTTGTTTTTGTTTTTTGCC
Organism: Perodicticus potto; assembly: GCA_963574655.1. Lineage (NCBI taxonomy): Eukaryota > Metazoa > Chordata > Mammalia > Primates > Lorisidae > Perodicticus > Perodicticus potto. The sequence continues at coordinate 8,131 of CAUYRH010040856.1, forward strand.
GGGGCTGGCTTTGAACCCGCCACCTCCAGCATATGGGGCCAGTGTCCTACTCCTTTGAGCCACATAATCTTTAGCACTCACCTACCTTGTAGGTTCTCCTCAGTGATGTGATTTCTTCCCTTTTTGTTTTGATTGAAGACAATAAAAAGGAATGCAAATAAAATAAGAACTATAACCTAATAAAGGGAAGACTCAAACTGAACATTAATTTTATGATGTTATAGGCGTTGGGACTTGAAAGAACCTTTTTTAAAACAGAATAACCTAGAGACTGGCATAAAAATCTACATTGCAGAGAGCTAAGTTAAAAAATTTTCAGATATGTCACCTGTAGACTAGTTTGTTTTCTTAAGCTATCAAATTTCCAAATATTGAACTCTAAACAGAACTTTGATAATGCAATATAATGAAGAGGCTGTTATCTTTTTCAAAAGGAGTGAGAACAAAAGACAAATAATGGGTTCTTTTAATGCAATTGCTGTTTGACATGTAGATATTTTGCCACAATTCTGTTTCAAAGATTAATTCAATCCATTCTTCTCTAATCATAACAACAAATAAAGCGAATACATATTTCTAAACTGTAACTTCTGACAATTTAGTATTTTATTGCTTTTTTCATCCTTAAAGAGCGTATTATCAAATATATCTTTGCAGTTGTCAAATTTACTTTTTGAATCTTCTCAAACAGGACTTCATTTGAAAGCAAATTACCTTATTTACACTACGAATTTGTGCACAAATGTATTTCAGTGCGGACACTTGTCAATCACAAAGGACGTCATGATAAAAATGACACCTCAGTTCCATTTCCTAATTAGAAGGAGAGGATTAATATGGTGACATTGGTCTGACTGGCATGAATCTACGCTAAATGTATGCTAGGCTCATATTTATAATAAAAATAAGTGATGCATTTGTACAAAACCAAAAATTCATTCAGTTTCTTGGATCTTTATTAAAATAGAAGCATACTATAAATGTTGATTGAAGAAATAACTAGAAATTTGATCTGATGTAATAGGATGCAAATTAAGTTTAAACAGTTTGAACTTTGATATTTCTAAATGCATCGCTATAGTTTGAATTTTTTCATAAGAAATGAAAGTGCTGGGCTAAAATTAACTGACAACCAGTATCTAATATTTCTTCTAAAACCCATCTCTTTCTTCTTACCATTGACAGAAGATGTTTACTCTGAGAATGTATGGAAATGATACAGATCTACCAAGATATGAGCAAAATTATGTGAAAATTTGATGGCGAAAATAGAATCACAGGATGTCATGAAAAGCCTTTCTGATTTGTGTATACTTAGTAACACCTTCAATGTGCCAAACTTTGTGTTGTATTACGTATTTATTTTCTCAATATGTTGGATACGTTATCAAGGCAAAAAGTTAACAACATAAATACTTAGAAAACAAAACATACAGAGTCTTTGTTAATAACCAATAAATTACATGTGTCTGCAATTTTTAAAAAGTCAGTTCTAAACTTTCAAATAGGTTTCCTGCGTGCAAACTTCTTGGCTATGCGTTCATAAAACTACTTGAAAGAAACAAACTCCAGTCTTAAGCTTTGCCTTACTTGCTCTGAGAGGCAAGAGAGAAGACTGCACAAATTCCATCTCTTCCTATAATTTTAAGAGTTCATATTGAAAGGAAGGTCATTTTTTAAAAAGACCTGAGAGTTTTGAATGGAAGATAGGAGAGTAGTGGCCTATGAGAACACTGATGATGAGGGAGTAAAGGAGATAAAAATGTCCCTTTATGTTCTTGACCAAAAGCATCACTGAAATAATTTCCTTCTGTTCAAAATGGTTGGGGAGAGGGAGAACTGAGGAGGACTGTGAGGGACCTAAAGAATATGCTGTTTATCTCTTTGTCTCTCTGTCTTAGAATTTGCTCAACAGTTATGTGCTTGGCTTATGAATTGACAGTTTTGATAAGCAAATAGTGGGTGAAGCAAAAGGGTAGGATAGTTGTCTTAAACAAATGGTTATGCACCTCTGATTACATACATTAAGTGTAATCATTAAACCGTGAAGTATCTACCCTTCTACTGTGTTCTTCAGGTATCTCCACAAATTCTGAGCCCAGGAATTTAATACTATTAGAGAATTTACTCAATTATTTTCTCAGAAATTCTGTTGCTCATATACAGAAAGACTACGTTGCACAATGGTAGCACCATATGGGATATATGGTGGGCAGCATTCATTTATGTACACATATGCACACCCCAGTTGATCTTTTGTCGAGACACTAGGTAGAAAGCCCTCTATCAGCGGCAGTATATTGTAGTGAGCTAGAGACCAGATTCTCAAGCCACATTGCAGATTTTTTATGTTCTTGGCTTTGCCACCTCCAGCTGGATAACTTCAGAAACATCCCTGGACCTTCATTTTCTCATCTACAAAGAAGAATGACATTCTTTACAAAGCTCATGAAGTTATTCTGAGAATCAGATAAATTGGGAATATGAAGCACTTGTCATAGTGCCTAGCGTATAGTAAGTGTTCAGTAAATATTCTCTATGATGGGCTCGGCACCCGTGGTTCAGTGAGTAAGGGCACCAGCCACCTACACTGAGGCTGGCAGGTTCGAGCCCAGCCTGGGGCCTGCTAAACAACAATGATGACAACTCCAACCAAAAAATGGCCAGGTGTTGGGGTGGGTGTGGGTAGTCCCAGCTACTTGGGAGGCTGAGGCAAGAGAATTGCTTGAGCCCAGGAGTTTGAGGTTGCTTTGAGCTGTGATGCCATGGCATTCTACCCAGAGTGATGGCTTGAGACTCTGTCTAAAAAAAAAAAAAAATTCTCTATGATGATAAGTACTATATTATTATTATAATTGATGATTATTTTTATTGCCTATCTGCAATGGAAAGGACAGAAGCACAAGCAAGGTTCAAATATCATATTTATGATTAGACAAATACAATAAAAGGATATGTGACCTAAGGCCAAGTGATAGATACATATGTTTCCACGCAAGAAAGAAGAGACCCATGTAGTAAGATTTGAGAGGTATCACAAGTCTTCTTACTCAAATTTTCATCCCTTTCAAGGTGAACTTGAAAAAGTTGCTTAAGCTTTCTGGGCCTCATTCTATAAAGTGAGGAGGTTCAGGTAGGAGATTAGTAAACTCTTTCTGAATGCAATATTTCCCTTTGTTACTTACTGTACAATAACAACTTCTATTGTTATAATAAAATAATGCAAAGCTTTTAAGTTCCCAGCATAATTATTCCCAGTTCCAATAATGCAAAACTTTTAAATTCCCAGGAATTTCTGAAGGAGACATTCATAACTTCTTAGTTTTCCCTTTTCTTTCTTGTGTTTTGGGAGAAAACAGAACAAGAAAAACAATATAGCTTACATAAAAAGAAAGTGAGCGGACTTGCAAACACAGGGAAATTATTTCAACGTAGAGATGGAGGCTCCAAAACACAAACTACACCTGCTCCCCATCAACGCCATAGTTGGCCTAGCAAGCAATTTAAGCCTTCTTAGATGTGTAGAAATATCTTGGCCAACACTTCCAAAAACGGAAACACTAAGCAAAAAAGCATTCGAGCTTCGAGTTCACCTTCAGTAAACATGAGAATCAAAATAGTCTTTCGAACTGTACCAAAAGTTGAAGCTAAAAGAAAGAACCAGACATTCTTTCTCAAGATCATATTCAGTTGTGAACAGTGTTGCACAAAAACAGGGAGTGGAAAATATCCCATATTTGGAGGAAAGTGAGAAGAGTCCAGCTTTTCTGTACAAGGCGGACTTAAAGGTTTGAATATATCATTTTCTTTTCTGAATCATTTTTTTTCCTCCCTAAAATTTTGCCTTCACTAAAGGGGACTGCTCTGCCCCCAGACATCTAATTCCTCCCTTTGTAACATTTGGGTATATTTATATATCCTTAACTTCTCACAGGGAAAAGACTATATTTTATTGATCAGTATAATTTAAAAGGGTGCTATTATTATAATTTTTTTTGAGACAGAGTCTCATTATGCTGCCCAGGTTAGAGTGGCTAAGTGCAACATAACATGGAATTTCTGGGCTCAGTCGATTATCCTGTGTGGGACTGTAGGTCCATGACACCTTGTTAGGCTCAAATGGGCATCTATTTTTAAGATAAATATAAATGAAGTATTAAATCTAAGAGCTCAACTCAGTTATAATTCATGATATTATTCATCCAAATTGTATTTTTTTTTATGGCAACTGAGTAAAGATGCAAAAAAAAAAAAAAAAGGAAATAAACTTTTGTATAATATGTATTTTGGGAAAGAAAATAGCTACTGCTTCTTTAGCTATAAAATTGTATGTGTCATGAAAAATTGTTGTAAGTATCTATCCTAAACTCTGATTTTTTTAAATAGGCTAAAGTTTTCTCCAGATGAGATTATTCAATTTTTATTTAGGGTAAAGTAAATGGAACTTCTTAATTCTAGCTGAATTTTTCTGAACGGAAGTTGTTTCCTTATGACAAAGACATAATTGATGTCAATGCAGTCAGCAAAATGGTGGCAACTTGAGTCAAATTTGTCAAATTCCTTCTACTGCCTGATACTTTCTGATTTTGCTTTATTCGGACCAGACACAGTTTCAGAAAGCCGTCTTTAATAACAAACCCTAAACTTGGGCCGATATTGTAGAGTGTCCATATGACACTTTGGAGGATTATAAAAGGTGGCAGGGAACAGGCTACATTTAGATTTCTACTCAGCCTTTCACCCGGGAAGGCTTGTGCAGTCCATAACCTGTGTACTTATGCAGCAGCCCCGAAATCTTTGTTTTGGTTGAGCAAACACATTAAATGCAAAATTTTTCTCCAAAAGGTTTACATTGTCATCAATTGAGTATACACTTACTCTTTTCTTATGGTAAGTTTCCAAATTGCAGCAAAAGAGCACGGGTGTTATCTGGATTCCCTTGTCAGAATAACAGCAAATCCAATGAGAATTCCAAAATCACTCAAAATTTAGTGGATTTTTTTGGTCACCTGTGACAGGGGAATCTTTTCTCTCACTCAGGCTTTATTTTTTAAGAATCAGATATGTGATAAGCTCTGTAAATATTTGGAAACTTATCCTTAGCAGTCATTTTATTTTCTCACAATAAAAAAAGGTACTCATATGAAATCCATACTTTTCTTACATTGATATACCCTATGGAAAGATTAGCTTCATGCATTCTTTTTCAAAAACTATAAAAGGTATAATTTATGTGTAACGTACACTCATGGACTACAGGAATCTTTCTCTTCAGAATAAATAATGTTAGAAAACATTTGTCATTCCACTCTAGACTCAGAGCAGAGTGATATAAGAAAGAATATTTCTAAATAACATAGACAAGTGTTTAAAATAAAAATAAAATTTTTTTTGAAGTTTTCAACCTGGCTGCAAATTAATAAGTTCATTTTATCATTGATTCATGTAAAAATGAGTGAACTAACTCATGAAAAATCGTGCTTCATGTGTGATTAGACTGATTTATTTCTACTTCTAATTCCATTTACTTTAACAAAATGCTAACAGTGAAAGAAAGAGGGAGCCTTTAGAAGCTGACGGAAGTTTAGTTTTCAAGTAAAATCATGGACTGGAGTCCATGCCTGTCCTCACCATGATCACTGGCATTTACAAGAAGGAATTTGTGCAATGGGCAGGAAGATTATTGCTAACGCCATCCCGAGATGATGAGGCTTGCATTTAACAAACATAACTTTATATTTGCCAAGGCCAACCTTTGGCTAGGAGTCAGGATATATCCTTATGGCAGTTAGGCTGGGGACGTAAGTTATTGACTGACGTACCATGAAATACCACCAGGCCTTAGAAGGATAGCAGAATGTGCTAACTAAAGGACACTTCATTGAAACCGTAAGATCTCCACGGCAAATTCTAATATGTAATTTGCACCATTCATGTATCTGCTGCACACACATCAATAGCATGGATTATTCCCTAATAGTGAGAAAAAAAATCACAAACTGCTAAACATTATATGCAAAGTGCAGCACTTCTCTCCATCTGCGGCCTTTTGGCCTTTAGTTGCTTAGCAATGTTAATGCCCCATGTTTGACTTTCATTTAAGAGGCACACGGATACTTCTGCTTTGGAATTTCTCCCGTGCAACTTAGCCTGACAACTTTTCCTCCACAAGAATACTTAAATGAGTAAAACTTGAGTTGGGAGGGAGGTGGGTAATGAAAGTAGTTTACAGAGCCATCACTCTTTGCTCCCTGCACTATACCAAGTCTTCCTATGCACTAACTAATGTCTTCTCCTCTGAACTGGGGAGCAGAGAATGAAATGTACAGTTGCAGCCATTTTAGTTCCCATCAACACTCCCACTTTGATGTATTCTTAAATTTATTTCTCGCTTCTTATGGTGAAGGGAGGGAGTTCAACATATGAAGCTTCTCTACCCCTTCACTACCTTGTTGGCAGATTTACAGAAACTGTAAGGACTAGCCCACACCCAGGTGAAGACTGCATTCAGGGTCCTTGCTCTACTTTTCAGGAAAATTGTCCTAAGGACTGAGATCAGAGAGTCAATGACATCCTGCTACTCTGGACTAAAGATAGGTGCACCCTCATGCCTCCAGTTCTCATGAGTGGGGCTCCAGGCCTTTCTCTTTGCCCTCCTTTCTTGAGAAGTTTTTCTCCTATCTGTGTTCACCCTGATACAAGTGTGCCAGGGATTTACTATAGTTTAAAATTGTTATCTTTCCCCAGGAATATCAACATTTCAAGGAAGACTTTCAGGATTAGATTTTCTTAATTATCAGAGTAAATATCTAATGGTGGGAGTTTCAACCAACCAAGAAATAAGGCATGCTGCTAGGAGTGGTATTTCGCATGGGTGGGTGTTTTTCTGGTTCTCACTCACTGTATCATAGTATATATAATAATTCTGTTTAGTGAGCTCCATGCCAGATACTACGCTAAGTATATTGAAGTTAGGATCTCATTTAATCAAGCACATAACACCTTTGCCTACTTGTAAGGTTGGTGTAGGCCCCACAGTGTACATACTATTGTTTCTACCTACGGCTTTTACTACCTTAGGCTACAACATGTGCCTAACCTGAGTGGTGTAAGAATCATTCATTCTACAAAAATGCATTGTGTTCCCATTACAGTCTAAGTTTTTACTGATTCTAAAGTGAATTATACATGATTCCTCACTTCAAGGATTTCATTGTTCAGTAAGAAAGATACGTATGTGTCTATATGTTATATTATTATAAGGCAGGTGAGAGAGGTAACTCAGGATATCTTCTCTTCTAACTCTTCTTGCAGTGGCAAAATTGTCGATTACGTATCTGTTCTCTGCATACCTGCCGATTTATTTGTGTCCCTAAATTGTGTCTCACCCATCTTTCTAATCATATTTCCTAGCTTTATTTTACAAAATATACTAGATAAGAAAATCAGGTATATTATGGATAGAGAAATTGATACTCATAGAATTTGAACATTCGTTCAAAATTTTAAAAATACCAGAAAGATCAGAGATGGGGTTCAAATCTAAGTCTTTGGGAACCAGGTAAGTCACTCTTACCTCAACATCCTACCTCTATTGACATTCCTTTTCAGAAATCAACATGACAGCTGTGTACATGTAAGCCAGAATGCTAAACACACACACAACAGTGATTTCTAGTAATCTACAGATCACCAAGTGCAAATTATCTACCTTGTGGCTTATCTGTTAAAAGTGATTGCTGTCAGAGCGGCTTCCATTTGCTGTCTAATATACCTCTGAGCCTTTCCCTGTTCATTAGCACTTTCACAGGAAATGAAAACTACTGAGATTCTGTTAGTAGCCTAGATACGACATAATTTAAACAATAAATATGATACACCCATCCATTGCCAATTGACAGAACATCAGCTAGGTTTAACATACATGACTTTTAACAGATGCACCCCTACATTGACATAGACATTTTAACATTTCTTGCACATATTTCATTGTAATTTACATTTATAGATTCTGTTTTGGGTAAAGGTAACTCAGAATATGGGTGTATATTCTTCTCTGAGGTTGCCTGCCTCCGGGTGATGACTTCGTAACTTTCTACTCTTGGAGTTTCAAAACCCCATATCTTCCTAGAAGGCAAATATTGGAACCACAGCCTCTCTTTCTGAATTGCCATGGCATGATGGCATTCTGAGGAAAAGGCTGCTAGGAACCTTCCAGTAGTAAACCTCCGAGATGAGCAACAATATCTGTCCAAACACAGAGAGCAAATTCAGACTTGTCACAAGTCACCATTCACTCAGGGAGCCATTCTGTATAGTAGTGTTTAGGCATTATTTTTAAACACATAAGCTCCCAGGTGTGATTTCTAAAGACTAATTAAGATGAAGCTATCAAAATTAGAGAAAGAGACAGAGAGAGAAATAAGCCTCTGTTTACTTTAAACAAAAATACTTTCCCTTCCACTTCTTTCATCAGACTTTGTCTTATTCCACCCAGATGGAGAGCGCCGCGGGACACCCTTCAGGCAGTAGTAGTCTCACCAGGCATAGTGCTGCCTATAGAACACATGTAGTTTCCGTGAAGATTAGAAACACACAAGGGTTTTTGTCTCTTTAGAACAAAAAGTACATTGCACTTGACAATAAAGCTGTCATTTTAAGCCTCACAAGTTTCAATCTTATAAATAATAGAGTTTGGAGTGAAACCGTGTAATTTTGCCCAGAATTCAGATTAATATTATTTACTCTGATAGACATTGTCCTAAAATGTATTCGAATGATGAGGTGTTGATTATATATATTAATATGGCAATTCTAATAACAACCTGGGGCATGCAAACTGCCTTACTAAACTACCACAAGAACCTTTCCCATTCAGTACAAGAGACAAACAATTAAATATAAATAGTTGCCCAGTTGGTTAATCACCATCTTGCTCTCCGAGGAAAAAGTTAGTTATCTCAAGACAAGCACGTGAAAATTTGGGAGGGGAAAGAGGGAAAGAGAGAGAATAAAAGAAAGAGAAAGAGATGAGGTGGACAAATGAGGAAGAAAGAGAAAGAGGGAAAAATAACACAGAAAATGTGTCCCAGGTTCTCTCTAAGGCTTTATGTCTCGGATGATATAATTGCCCTTCTATTACATAATTCTGAAGACTTGAGACAAAGAAAGACTAACCCTAACACATATAGCAGAAAGAACCTCCATAGTTGACCACCTCCCTACATTGACACCTCCTTAAGTTGACCAAATTTTCATAAACCAGACATGCATCACGTGTGCATATCAGTACAGTCAGCCTAGTTCCTCGCGTTGACCACCTTTGGAAATGGACCAGTTTGTTACTTTGTGTGGTCAACTCACAGAAGTGTTATTGTATGTTATAATCACATGCAGCAAATAGCATTCATTAATTGGAGAATAAAACAAGTAGGGTATCTAACCAGAAAAACACAATAAGAAACATTAATCAAGCAACATATAATCCCCACTAACATCACTACCTGCCGAAGCATGCTGAAACCAATATTCCAACAATATAATCAAAATCATAATTAAAGCCTTCTATGTCAAATCGCACAGCTTTTGGTTTTTCATGTAGCATTTGTTCAGTTTATAGAACTAATTTTTTCCCTCTCTTTCATGTTTGCAGAAAGGATCTAGTGGGTCATTTCAGAAATTGGTTTGGCTCCTACCACCCTCGAGTTTACCAAGCTGACAGATTCAGCACAGTCACGTATTTTAATGTAAAGATATCCTACCACATCTAGACCCAATGACAAGATGAAAATCCAGGAACAGACATAAAACACCCATGAAGAAATGACAGAGCTTGAAGTCACTGTGAATTTCTGAACCATAAATTCACAGAGGGAAGAGGGAGAAGAAAAAAGGAGAAGCAAAGAGGAGGGGAAAGGGGAAAGTGAGTGGCTCGTTCCACCCGCCTCAATACTGAATTTAAGAGCCTGATGCACATTCACGTTTCCCACCGACAGCACTTCAGAGGCATCACCAGGCTCACAGTCATGCGTCCATGGGGAGCTCTGCTTCAATGTGCTGAGAGGGAAGTGTGTGCCCAGTTTGGTGATTATGCTTTTTCACTTTAGCTACAGATCGCCTTATCACGTGCACAGCTGTGCATAATGGAAAACACGTACCATTCACAACAGCTTCCTCGGCCTTCGTTTTCCTTCCCCGGATAGGATCTACTGTCTGTCTTTTCTTCTGCAGAATATTACCGTTGGATGGGGGCTCCTTAAACTATATTTGGAGCCTGAGAAACACCTCTTCTCCCTCTACCCTCAGGACAGCTGAGATCAGCAATTCTGTTAATAGTTTCCAGGTTTGAACTCTAGGGAACTGAGACACCCCTGGCATTTACTTTTCCTCACAAACAAAGCTAGCAGAATACTTCGAAGTCTATCCTTTCTGATTAGCACATCCAGATAGAAACTTGCTTGTCTCTTTGCTTACTCCATTTCTCGTCAATATTTAAATTTGACAAAAAATAAAAAAAGTTTAAATGTGAATTTAAAGTTCATATGTTATTAAAACTCTGGAATTTTTTAGATTAAAGAATGAGATATAAAACATAATTTTGCATCACTATACACATCCATTAGAAAAAGCCTGTAGGTTGGCCAAATGTGAGGCCCCCATCGTCATGTCTTGCTTGGTGGTCCTTTGTGCTACTGTGCATGTAATATGTTCACAGGGGATGCATCACATCCTCTAGAAACTGCACACCTCTTGGCAGCAAAAGTCAAGCACAAAGTCTAGAACAGAAGAGGCTTTCAATAAATGTCTACCGAGGTAAATTGAAGCATTAGGGGCCTCTTAACATATTGGGATCTGACTCCAACTTTCTTCAATGTGTGTATTACAGTTTATCTAAGGAGATATGCTTCGACAGCCCTAGAACTAAAAGAAAAATAAAGAGGGAAGAAAATTTCACAACTCATTCAACCCCACTGACTTCAATCCCTATTCCAGTTCCTGGAAATAGGCATTGGGAGCAGGTTACCATGATGCCGGCCTGCAAACTAGTTTGGATATTAATTACTACGGTCGACATTATGAAGACCCCAGCAAACAGCACAAAGTATCTAGAGAGATAAGCGGAGATGCTCCTTGAACCCAATGACTTCTTTCTATACATTTGTAGGCTTGATTTATCTCTAAAGCTAAGCTAGATACAGGAAAAGGAGTAACTAGGTATGTGAACAACTAGTACTCGGTGAGCTGAAGTTAAAGCAATTATCAATAAGCAGAAGAAACATCTTTTAAATTATCTTAGGTATAGCTTAAAACAATGTGGTAAGCATCCTGGAATCAGTTCAGTTTTCTGGAATAAAGCAGGTCTCTTCAAACAAAACATTTTCTGTAATTGAAATCCCTATACATGCAATTTTATTTTCAATACAGTACTCTTGGTAAAGAGTTCCTGTAAGCATAAAAGCTATAAATTATGCTATGCAGCACAAAACTAGATAACAATTAGAATTTGCGAGTTTGTCATTTTTGACTTCAAAAATATCAGAAGTATGTTTTCCGTAATGATCTCTTTTTCTGAAATAATTCCAATTGCAGACAAAGAAGCTGTCTTTGCAAAGCAAGGGATGTGTAGTTTGAGAAATATTGATTTATAGTGGATATTTGCAATCACACTAAACATGGTTCTCCAGCAAATATCCATTTAATTATTGATAAGTACCCAGTTGTCACTATTATGCTCAATATCTATGAGTTCAAGTTACATTTCTTGGTAAACTTCTATATATATAGCTATCCATATTTTCAGATAGCCTTCCGTTTTAGGTTTTTATTTATTTTCATTTGTATTCTGCCTCCTTCATAATAGAACAAGGTCATTTATTCCCACCTACACTGTTCTACAAAGGTTACCTTGTACACATTATAAGTGTGTGTGGCCCCCATGAGCAAGTATAGCAGCACATAGCTATGTTCGGTTTGGCTCCAAAAGCGTTAGAAATGCATGAATTTTTTTTACATATGGTAAGTTTTCCAGTTCGTAACAATTTGTACTCCTTTCTCATGATTCCACTCACGTATTTACAATTAACTTCTTAGTCCCTGTGAATATCAGAGTTGGCAAGCCCTAGCCTAGAGACTGGGCTTCCCTGATGCAAGAAATGTCCTAAAGCTGTCTAGGTCCCTTCCATCAGCTTGATTGAGTCTGGTTAGCACTAAATGTTACAGACATTCATTCATTGATGTTTACTGAGTAACTTCTGTATGCCAAGTCCTGTCCTCGGAACCGGTGACACAGAAGTTTCAGCAGGCAGCTTCCATTCACTCTTGGAATCAGAGGGAACATCAGCATAAATACATTTCAGGGGGTGATAAATATTATGTAAAGAAAAATAAAGCAGAGGAAGGAGCATGTGATGGAGCATGCTATTTGCAACAGGTTGTTGGGGAAAATTCCCTCTGAGCAGGCACCTGGATAAAATCACACAATGAACAATGCAGATATCTGGAGAAAGCTTTCCAAGGAGACACAGGCCTCCTTTGAAAGGAAGCCCCATCTTTACAACCATAAAGCTTCTGCCTCTACCACATTCTTTTGATTTCCTGACTGAACATAGAAGAAAATTTGCTAGTGGTTTGCTACTTCATTTTGAAAGGGTTTTTTACACTTAATTTTTAAAAAAACAAATGGAAAATAAATCAATTATTTTCAAACTCTTCTTTCACCATCACAACTTGATGCTTTTCTTATCAATGAAACAATGTTAATATAATTTTTCTTCTCTGGAGGAAAATTTCTATTGAAAAAAAACCACTTCTGGGAAACTCTCTTGCTCCAAAACCCAAGGTTACTTTAAAGATCAACAAAGATGATTAACAAAGTGGCATGTTTATGTTGAAAAGAACCACATTTGTTTTTGAGCGTTTTTTAACACAATAAATGAACATTCTGCCTACTTCTTTCCTCCCCCCAAAAGAGTAAGCAATGGTTATAAGTGAGTAAAGAAGCATAATTTGTGTTCTTAGAATGGCAGTTCTTTTAGAATTCTATAGAGACCTGAGAAATTATTTTTATCAATTCCTTTTTGGGGACAATAAGAAAACTAAAGCTCTGAATGGTTAAATGTTTCTAAGAACAAAGAGCCACTTATTGGCCAAGGTGGAACCTGAACCCAAGGTACCTAATTTTTAGACTAATACTTTTACATTATACTAGTGAATTAAAAAAAAAAAAATCTAAGAACTACTATTGAGACTTCTTCTCCCAGCTTAAGGTTAACACCGATGATTGTGAGGGTATTCAGTATTCCTCAGCCCACCTCCCAACACTAGATCTCAGCTACAGGTAAGTGAAATCACATTCTAACAGGCAGACTAATTGTCTCCATGTTGACGTGGCTGTACCTCTTCATGCCAAACAGTCTGAGTCCCAGTTTTGTCATTATAAAGTGCTAGATTGCATAGGACCCTTACCAGTGCTTTAAAAAGGCATTGGTAGGGCCTGCTGGATCAGAAAGTTGTTCCAAGAAACAACACTCATTGAAGTCTAAAGCCTCTTTCGGATTTCTGCAGATGGCAAACTATGGGGAAGAGGAACCCACACACTTGCCAATGAGCTGAATTTATGCAGCATCACTGGACTCATAAGTCCATCTGAACCCCAGCCTTGTGTATGGTTGTTACATCATTTTACCACTGTGAGAACATTCATTGGTTATTTCTTTGCTCATCTTATTATTAAGTGAAAAAAACAGTTCTATGAATTTATATATTAAAATATACTAGTGGACAGTCATGAAAAGGCCAATATAGAAATACTTGTTAAGAGCACTTCAAATTGATTTGCCTTTTAAGAGTAACATAATTTAGATAACTTGTTTTGCTTATATCTAAAATGAAACTATTGATCATTAAAAATTTCTAACACCATATAAGATATTATCAAAACCATATATCTATGTTATTGCCAACATAATAGCATACTAGTACTCTTCATAGTGTCTCCATTAATACTACAAACTGTTCAAATCATGGGTTGAATTTCTATGTATATCACACATTAACTAAAATGTGTCAGTTGAGTTGTGCATTGAACCATGAATGGATTAATAAATTGTGGTATATGTATACTATGGAATACTATGCAGCATTTAAAAAAATGGAGACTTTACCTCTTTTATGTTTATATGGATGGAGCTGAGAAAATATTCTTCTCAGTAAAGTATCTCAGGAATGGGGAAAAAAATCCAATGTACTCAGTACTACTGTGAAACCAATTTATAATCACTCACACTTGTATATGAAAGATGAATCACAACTATAGCCTAGGATGAAGGAGGGAAGGGGGAAAAAGGAAGGGAGGTGGGTCAATAGAGGGAGGGTTAGTAGGGGGCCCACACCTATGGAGCATATTGCAAGTACAAGTTGGATCTATCAGGTGTAGAACACAAATGTCTTAACACTGTAATTGGTAACTGAGGTGAAGGCTATGTTGATTAGTAGGATGTAAGCATTCTAATTTGTACAAATAATCAACACATTGAATCCCATAATGGCATAAATGTATTCATGATCTATGTACAAATGACTTAATAAAAACTAAATAAATTTTTTAAAAAGGTAAAAAAAAGTGTCAGTTGTGGCTCTTCATGCAGGTTCAGTTAAGTTCGATGGAACATATATTAAGTAACTATTCTATACTAAGAATAGATAATAAAAGCACAAATAACCAACAGCTAAACACAAGGAGCTTAGATTTAATTTAGAGTTTCACTCAGATATGAGGAGTCTGATAATCCTCTACTGATTTATTTTGTATTTATGTTGTAGTAATATCATCCATTTCCAACTAATCCAATAACAAAGACCCTATGCCTTAGGGTTACAAACCTGGATGATCCCAGTCGTGGAGGTATGTTAAATTCTGAGGAAGACATGTGGAGGGGAAGGGGCAGCTTGTACATACAGCAGGCTCTCAATGAAATTTTGACAATTGAACAAATGTAACTCAACTTGTTCTTTCAATTTAGGGTCCAAGGAAGACAGTAGTATCAGGACTCTCTATTGCATGCCCTCCCTGACCCGTCATACCCCCAGTCTCCTCCTACAGTCACAGCAAGGAAGCCTGGACCCCAGTGCTGAGGATGAGCCTCAGGAGGGAATAGGATTCTGTGATGTTTCTAGAAGTAGTGATGCCAGAATTGCCTGGCACTTGTATAGAAGAAACATCTAAAGTCACTCATTGCTAATTGGGAAATAAGATGCATATTAAAAAATTTTAGAGCATGTCCTTTATTTGCTGGAAATTTTGAGAAGTGAAATATCACAATTTGAGACATAATGTAGTCTAGAAATTGATCTGTCAGTAAAGACAGTCATTTCTCAGTTTCTAAACAGAAAAAAGGGAGCATTTACAGGTTTAGGTTAAATAAACAAAGCTTATTTTGAATATATTTTTAATATATTTTAATAAAGAAGCAAAAAAATCTTGCAACTTACAGGATAGTACTTTCAGTTGAAAAAAGAGGATGGATGGCAGTTGAAATAATCAGTAATATTCTCTTTGTCCAAGGAAATTTCTTTTGAAAACTTGTGGTTTATGAAAAGGAGCAAAATTTACCACTCCCAAAGAATTGCTCTATTTTATTAAAAATCTGTACTTCTTTATTTTGGTATTTCTCATAGCAACACATATGATTCTTTTCCATGCATAACAAAACATAAAAGAAGTCAATGTAGTATGAAAGCTATAATTTTTTTCTAAATCTAATAAAAGCCTGCAGATTATAAACAGTAGCAACTCTCCTGAAATTTTAGACCCTTGATATGAATATTTGGGGCCAGGCATGGTGGCTCATACTTACAATTTCAGAATTTGGGGAGGTAAGGAGGGGGCAGTGGCTGACACTTATAATCCTAGCACTCTGGGAGGCCAAGATGGGTGGATTGCCTGAACTCATGAGTTCAAGACCAGCCTGAGCCAGAACAAGATCTTGTGTCTAAAAATTGCCAGGCATTGTAGTGGGCACTTGTGTCAGTCCCAGCTACTTGGGAGGCTGAGGCAAGAGAATCGCTTGACCCCAAGAGTTTGAAGTTTCTGTGAGCTGTGATGACAGAGCACTCTACAGAGGGTGACAAAGTGAGACTCTGTCTCCAAAAAAAAAGAAGAATTTTGCAAGGTTTAAGCATAAAAACTGCTTGAGGCCAGGAGTTTGAGATAAGCCTGAGTAACAGTAAGATCTGGTCTCTAAAAAAAATATGGATAAATATTTAATTGAAATTTGTAAGAAGGAGATACAGCCTAAATGTACCCTGCATGGACATCAGTTTGAACACATATAGACAAAAATTCAGATACAATATAATATTCAAAGTATTGATGTAAACATAAAATAATAAAAAACATATTAAAACTTGAGTCCACAGTCTAACTCTTTCATTTAAAACTGAAGAAACAGAACTCAGGTAATTTTTTTCATTCACTTTCACAAGATTATATTATTTGCTAATAGAATACAATTTGGGTTTTGCTAAAGTTTACCACTAAACTGGGACTACCTCAAATTAGGATACGGGGCTTTTAAATGATAGTGATTTACTTGGTAGGCTATATCTCATTGAAAAAATAAGAGCATTTATTTAGCCTTTCCTACTAAGAATTTTCAACTAGAGCAAGAGCAAGAGGTGGCCAGAAAAAGGCAAAGAAGGGGAAAGTAGAGAAAAATTTCATCCACATTAGTATTTTGACCAATGCTGGACCACTGGAAAAATTATCGTTTTGTCACTCAGCGCCCACGTTCTATCCATGATGCCTGATTCCATCAGGAACAGTGATGACTAGTTAGTGAAAATCCTCAATGTTGATCAAGACAGGATTTTTTTGTGTGAGTATAACTTTGATATCTGGTAGATATTATGGAAGATAAATTAATTCTGATGTGAGTTGATTGAATTAAAATCCACAGAGTTTCGTATATCGAAAGGAAAATGAATTACCCTATTTTGGAAGTTGTATACAGTTGGCAACCCTGGAATTTGTAGCTACAACAAAGACTGCAGTGTACAAGCGCGAACAATCATGATGTCAGATAGCATCTACCAAACCTGCCCGCTTGCAATTGATTCTGTTTCTAGCCTCTCTTTGACCCCACTGTTACCCTCAAATCCCACTCAGCCTCCATGCCGAGTTTTTTATGCTGCCGCTATTTTCTCTCCGTGTAGTTTCTTTCCAAACCAACATCCATGTTCCACTCATCAACCACCGCTTTAGAAAGCTCCAGGCTGGATGGCCAGGCATGAAGTGCTGGCAGGTGGTGTAGCTGTTAGCCAGCCTTGTGTATCACAAGAGATCTGATGCTATCAAATTCCTTTCCCCCCAAAGACTAAAGAGAGCGAGCCTTTGTGAGCAGGCAGGAGGGGGATGAAAACAGTTTGTCTCCTGAGCAGCCAGCCTTTGTCATATTACAAATGAAATCACTTCGGAAATTTAGAGAATTAATATCATAATGAAGACGGGAGTACCCATTAGGGTGGTCTAATGTTGCTCTGGAGAAATGTGATGGATGCCCAGTGGCTGCAAGCCCTTATTTGCAGAGAGTCACCTCTGCAGTTGCCATTATTAGGAAGATGTCTGAAGCAGAGGATCAGACACAACCATTGCAAGATGAGATAGTGTTTGACTGGTTTCCAGGGAACGGAAGGATACAAGCTTAGTTGTACCTGTCACTATGGCTCCCAGCATTTTCCCCCTTAATGTCTTTTTTAGCTGTAGGAAGTTTCTCTTTAAAGATTCAGTGCTTTCCTAATGGCAAAAAGTGAGTAATGGGGAGCATATAAAAATGTTATATAGATAACAAATGAATTCAGTCTATTTTAAGACAATGTGTGCCAGCCCTAAAGGATGATTTTATTTAGCTTCAGTTTTCTCTTGAAAATAAATTTAGCAAACATTCTGAAATGAACACACCACTGGCATTCCCATGTTCATTTTCCCTTCTAGGAAAAACATCCCTGGCTTTCCGTTGCAATATATGTGCTCACCCAAAATAAGATCTGCATTTGATGCTCTTTCTGCATTAAAGCCTAGAAAACGGTACTTCCAGGAGTTACTGTAAAAATGTAATTGAATCACCATTTCTGTATTCAAATATCTCTCTGTTGTACTGCTTTCCAGTGACATTGGTACACATAATAGGAGATGGGAGTTTCAAAAACCCCATATCAATTCCAGGCAAGATAAAATGGAAGGAGAATTTCCCTAAGAAAATTTTAGAGGGATGGAGAGGAAAAGAAAAGCTAAGTATTGCCTGGAAAAATAAGATTATACCTACTTTTTCTCCACTACAGCTAGTTCTTTTGTCTGTCACATTTGAATGTATACATTTTGTATTTCTTCTGATGTTGCCATCAACTAAGTAATATCCCTTCTCAGCTGTATTTTTCATCCTATATCTGCCCCTTTTCAAGACAGGTGTATAGAGCAGTCCGTTCTCTTGATGGATTCAGATACAATTTTCTATTTGAGACTACCACAAAGATATGATCATCCAGATTTTGTAAATCTTGGTCAATTATAATGGAAACAACCAGAAATTACCTCCAATGCTTTTCACAGCATGCATAAAAACAAAATAGCAAAACTTATTCATCGATTAGACAGCAAGCTTGGACTAGTATAGGATTAGTTCAGTGACTAACCAGGTTCTTTCTGTTAAGCTGCTTTTAATTTCCTACTGTCCTCTGTATTCTGTACTACTATTACCATTTGTATTCTTTTGCATGAAGGACAGTGAGCCTGGGAATCCAATAAAATCTCTCCTATCTAAAATGATGATCTGGAAGCAGGGCTCACCAAAAACTAAGCTAACTACTGTCTGAATTGTCTCTGGTCCCCTTTGAAGGAGCCACAACTAATCTCATTCATAAAGCCTTACTGCAGTTCTAAGAGAGGAATTTCTATTCAACCCACAGATGCAAAAATTTGCTGGTCATCTATATGTGTATTTTTCATATCCATTTTGGGACCTTTATTATATTTCAAATTTTCATTTCACCATATATACTTTTATTCCTTAACTTTAACAGGAATCCAAGTCTCCACCGCCCCCCAGATTTTCATCTCCCTAAGAGTAATGGCTATATATTTTCTTGATAACCAATTCAGTGTAAGGCATATAGGAAAGACTTCATAAATAAATATTAACTGGAATCAAACTGATGTAACAAGTTAATGAAAGGAACTTTCTAGAACTCAACATAGATAAATAAATCCTATGTGTGGAAAGAAATGTACGTGGTCACTCTTCCGGATTTCTTTTTAGTTTTCTTCCAAACTGAGATATATATTTTGTAATAATAAATAAATTCATCCTTTCTAATGAAAATAAAGAGTCTTAATGAAAGTAATGTGCCCCACTAGCATTCATACCCTGAAAATGACAAATGTGATCTTGACCAGAGAAGAATCTAATGAAAACAATGGCATTAAACATAGCTCTTCCATGCTCAGTGCTAAATAAGTGAGCAGCAGGCTCTCTCTTTCCAGCTTACAGAAAACAGGAGGTAGCAGTTTGCAAGGAGCAGCGTTTTAATGTGATTGGACTATAACAGACAATCTATTTACAGCATGCTCTGGGGAGCTTATAAACAAATGTTGAGTAATTTCAGCCAGCAGTAATTACCCTTGCAGCTGACAAGGATAGCATGAGACTTTCTCCTTCACCTTCAGCCCAGTCCAGAAGGCAGTGTACACAATGCCACTTCTAATTATTTCTGCCTTTCTATGGCTAAAGACCAAAGTGTGTTATTAGAGAACATTTTAGAAGCTTTTAAAAAGCTTATTTATTAGGACAATTAAAAGTCATCACTATGACAGCAAATAGAAGGTTTCGTTCTCAGGAATGCAATATCAAATGAGCTTCTGCCCACTTACCTTTAAGGCAACGTGGACTTGTCTCGTGTGGCCTTTTGTTAAGAGCTGAGACTAAAGCATGATCATAAAAAGAAAGGGTATCTGGCATGCATTTGGTTTAATGCTGAGATGTGCCTTTTGCTTTTTAAATTTTCAAGCAATTTAGGGCAACTAACTGAAGTTCTTTCTCAAAAGTAACAGAATTTAGTAAACTGTGTGTGAAAAGGAAGGTATCCAGTCACTCCTCAGTGTGTGTGTGAATGTACACATGAGAGACAGTATATGTGTGTGTGAGAGAGTGTGCGTGTGTGTGTATGAGAGAGACACAGAGGAGAGAGATACTGGTAGTCATCAAATGCATATGACCATACTCTCTTTTTCTGCCTCTCACAGGAGGCACTAGATTACCCTGGCTAGTTAAAGGATTTTATCTGTAAGGGTCACTCATATTGCATCAGTCTGACATAAGGAAGATGTTAAAAATTCAAAGATCTAAAAATAAACCTCCAGCAGATAAGCTTCTAATGGAGAGCTGAAGGAGTAAAACAATTATGCAGAGCAATCACCCTGAGCGTTTGTAATTAACAATCAAATTACTTCCCAGAAGTGTCCAACAAGAGAACTTTTGTTGAACATTTCTATACGTGCCAAACTACCCCAAAGTAATTGAGGTAATCAGTGAACTGTGGTGTGTGTCGGTTCTCAAGCACTATGGCCAGTTTGGCGTTCACTGAGCTTCTGTCCACCTCAGTAAGTTCAGTTCAGATCCTGACTGTAGGAAATGACAGCAGATATCTAATCCCACAAAGTATATTATTTACATTTTTTGATACGTTACATTACATCACATTCTGTCATGTTACATTTCATCACCAACAGATAGAATATTGTATAACCTCATATGACATGATGACAGGTCTCTCTCTCTCTCTCTCTCTCTCTCTCACACACACACACACACACACACACACACACACGTACACACACGTGAGTGCACACCCCACAACATTTTTAGATCAAATGATGAGTCAGGTGAGTATAAGGAAATGTTTTGGATTTTGACCCTGAAATACCCTAAAAGCCCTCCCTCTATTTTTTTTTTTTTTTTGCTGCAGGTTGCCTCTGCCTAGTATTTTTTTTTTAAATAATTTTATTAAATCTTAATTGTGTACATTGGTGCAATCATAGGGCAGAATGTGCTTCATATACAATCAGAAACATTTTGATCGTACTGTGAGAGATAGCCTTCATAGCATTTTCTTAATCACTATATAAAGACACTAGGGCTTTTTAATTAAATCATACAAGGTTATGTGATGGGATTGCTGACCCAATTGAACTCACTTGGTCGGCATTTCTCTCCCCCAGCCCACCCCAATCTGTTGACGTGGCGTGGTGCTATGCACTCCTTTGATTCTCCAGGTGGTTCCAGTGCCTGCTGAGAGACTGGAGCACCTGTTGTTTCCACTACATGAGAGTTTTAGTTGCCTGAAATTAGCTAATGCCCATATTTAACAAAGATACAGTTAAAAGTTGTTTTTCAGGGCCCTGTATTAGTTTGGGACAGGTGGTGCACACTCCTGCCTTGGGACTTCATTCTGGGGTCAATCTGTGGCCTGTGTCTCAGCTCGTTTTCTAGGGCCTCGACCTCGGAATCTCAAAGATGCGATCAGTATTGTTGATCTTCTGTTTTGGCTCGGGCTATGACGTGGTTTAACATGGCATTGTATTTTAAAATCAGAGCACAAGAAAACTGTAAATATGCCCTAGAACACGCCAACCCATAGGACAAACGATTCCCTCAGAGGCCTAGGTCAGCTGGTTTAGTTTCCCTCCTACCAGGTCCCCGCAGCTAAGGAGTGTTTACTTGCTTCAGCTATGAGGCTCTGTCCTCTCATCCCAGCACCAGGCATCACTAAAGTGGGAGTGATTGGCTTGAAGACTCTCCTCTTTGGAATTATGACTTCTGAGGCTCATTTCAAGAGGGCTTACAATTTTCCCATTATAGACATATACCCATATTTACATCCATCATTGCTTTAGAAGAACTGTAAATCTGAGGAATGATTCAGATCTACATTCAGTAGAAATAAATAATGGTAAAATTCAAATGTGCCATTTCACATGTCAATTTTATTAATGTTGAAACAGTATATTAGTGTTTACCATCTACATGCAAGTATATGTAAAATGAAAAGGCAACAGAGGCAAATTTGTATAATTTAAATATTTGTTTTATGTCTAAAATAGTATGTGCTGTATGATAATATAAGCAATTTGCTACAGGAATCTTCTGATCAATAGAGAAATCCTTAATAGAACCAACCTTCACTGAGAAATCTGCGTGGTGTCACTTTGAGGTAAACCATTACATGTGCAAGTAGACCTGAGTTGTTCCCTGAATTTGACCAATACGAAAAAGGAAATGCTTTAAGAATTTAGTGATAAGAATAATACTGCCAGATATCCTGTTTTGTCAATTTAGGTAGTTTTAAGATTTTCCCTAAATTAAGAAAACAGAATATTATCTGGTGATAAAACGAAACTATTTCCAAAGTGCAGCAAATAATTATAGAAAATGAAGTGAGAGTGAGTAAAGTAAATCTTTTCTTTTTAATTTTTATTTAATTGATTAATTTATTTATTTTGAGAGAGAGTCTCACTTTGTTGCCCTCTGTAGAGTGCTGTGATGTCATAGCTCACAACAACCTCAAACGCTTGGACACAAGTGATCCTCTTGCCTCAGCCTCCCCAGTTGCTGGGCTTACAGGCACCCGCTGCAATGCCCAGCTATTTTTAGAGATGAGATCTCACTCTTGCTCAGGCTTATCTCAAATTGCTGAGTTTAGGTGATCTACCCATCTAGGCCTTCC
Source organism: Perodicticus potto (assembly GCA_963574655.1). Taxonomy (NCBI): domain Eukaryota; kingdom Metazoa; phylum Chordata; class Mammalia; order Primates; family Lorisidae; genus Perodicticus; species Perodicticus potto. The sequence goes on from CAUYRH010040856.1 coordinate 30,904, forward strand.
AGAGCAATAGGATTAAAGGTGTGAGCCACTGTGCTTGGCCTAAAATAAATCTTTTAAAAAAAATTATAGTAATGATTTATTTGCATATAACATTCGAAAAGTTTTTCTCTTGAACAACTATGAAATGATTGATATTATTCAGAAAAATAGTTGGCACTGTTAATTTAGATTTTAATAGAACATGATGCAATGAAAACCCTTCAAAAGGACTAAGGGCAATGATTGATTTTACCTCAAAGGCCTAATTATCATAAAAAGAAAAGTCACGATTAGTGGATGAGTCATTAATAGAGAGAAAATAAAGAGAAGACATGCCTAGAGGTTGGACTGGATGAGAATAATCTGGCTAAAAAAAAAGGGGGGGAAAATAATAATGACATTAACATGGGAGTAACCATAATTATTTTCTAGGTTATCATTCTTCAATGTATATCAAGAACAATGCACTAAATCTAGGGTCACTATTCATATAAAGTAATGTATGTTGTAAAAAAAGAAAAAACCTTTTAATTGACTTTAATTTGGTAGCTCCAAGAAGCTTGACAATATCTCATGTTCAGTTATTCCCTAGGTGTAGTTACCTCTGCAGGAGTTAAACTATATAGAATTCATGGTTGGGCGACTAGAAAAATTCTTTCTTAATGGGTGAATTGAGAGCCTAGAGTCAAGAAATCCCCCTCATTCCTGTGTATCTTGAGGTTGGATGACTTTATTCAAATACACATGTACCTTGTAGGCTGACAGTCAGGGCTGTTTAGGTCATAAAGTTAAGGTTTTCAGTATCTCTTTATGTGGAAAGTGGAGGGACAGTGAGTGTGTCTTGAAATACAGCTGAGAGACACAAACATCTGGAGCTGATTATAATGTGCAAAGTAGTAAAATCTAGAATCAGTCCTATCCCTTCCTCCAAAGTGAAGAAATATTTTCAACACCTGACCCTTCACTTATGAGCATGTGTAGTCTTAGCATGACAGCGAGCGAGCATGTCTCAGGAAACACCAAGAAAGCCCCCCTGGGAAAGGACGAGATTTTCTGAGGTTCAACATTATTCACTTTGCTGGACCATGGCTGCTTTTGGGAATTTTTTCTTTCACAGTGAGAAACATTTGCGTAGGCAAACCTAAAGTGAAATTCATGTACTGGTTTACTTATATTGGCCTGAGTTGAGAGATCTCTTTGGATTTTGGGTCAAAGTTGAAACCAAGATGTGTTATTTTTTTTCCTACATGTCATCAAAGACTTTTAAGCAGTTTAGTTATATGATCAGATTTTTACTGCACAAAGCTCACTCCAACAGCACTGCACACCTGAGCAAAACTAGAAGCAGGGAGGAGCCAAGATGGTGACTGAGTAACAGCTTCCTTGCAACTGGGCACGGTGAGACTGGGGAGAGAAGAATTCAGGCATCTCTGGCTGGTGAGATCTGACCAGAAACGTCCTTTTGGGGACACAGGGAGACAGCGTGAGACTTCTGGACCCCCGAGGAAGGCAAAAGCAGTGGAGATCTGGCAAGTGCTTGCGTGTGTTCGTTCGGTCTCATCCTGCTGGCAGCTGTGGCTGCAACAGCAGTGAGATTGCAAACTGGAAAGGCCTTACCTGTGAGCTGTTTGGGTCTCTTTTGGACTTGGCACTCAGTTGAACTGCCTTGAGAGAACTGGGGCAAGAGTGTGGGAGTCATTGAGTGTTGTCTGGGGCTCCAGACTGAGCCGCTGAACCAGACGGAGCTACCAGTGTTTGGTGGTGGGCTGTGTGGAGCCATCATAGGAGAACTGCCCTGGCAAGCTCCACTCTCAGGG
>CAUYRH010040858.1:0-15396 GCA_963574655.1 Perodicticus potto
GCAAGAGCAAGCCCCTGTCTCTATTAAAACAGAAAAATCAGACAGGTGTTTTGGCAGGCGCCTGTAGTCCCAGCAGCTTGGAAGGCTGAGGCAAGAGAATCACTTAAGCCCAAGTGTTTGAGGTTGCTGTGAGCTATGACACCATAGCACTCTACCGGGAGTGACATAACGAGACTCTGTCTCAAAAAAAAAAAAAAGAGGGCGGCGCCCGTGGCTCATCGAGTAGGGTGCTGGCCCCATATACCGAAGGTGGCGGGTTCAAACCTGGCCTCGGCAGAACTGCAAAACAGAAAAACAGCTCGTTGTTGTGGCGGGTGCCTTTAGTCCCAGCTACTCAGGAGGTTGAGGCAAGAGAATCGCCTAAGCCCAGGAGTTGGAGGTTGCTGTGAGCTGTGTGACGCCATGGCACTCTACCGAGGGCGATAAAGTGAGACTCTATCTGTACAAAAAAAAAAATACCTTCTGCATCACGCTCTGTCAGCACAGTCAGCCAAGACCAGACTCGCTTTCTGTCAGAAAACGGAATGGTGAGTCCCCATGACAACCTTTTTGCTTCTGAGTCTTGGAGGGTCAACTGAGCGCTGGCCTGCCTGGTTCCTGCCCTCACTGATGTGCTGGGAGCAGGCTCTCCCTCCAGGTCCCTTCTTTAACTGCCCCTTCATTGCGGACAGGGGTTTTTCACAGGGCAGTGCACCATAGAAAACATGGTTGGGCAGGAATTGTGCCTTCCCTGAGGGAGGTGGGAGGACACCAGGAAAGGGGACACAGGGAAGCAAGATGGAAGTCACAGGGACTTCATTGTGCATACAGGACTTGGGCAAGGACAGCTCTGAGGGACACTGGGCAAGATCTGGGCTTGACCCAACCCAACTTAAGTCCCCACCCTGTGTGACTTTGACAAGTAACCTAACCTCTCTGGGGCCCATCTGTCAAGTAGGAAGAGTCAGCCCAGCCTTGTCTAACTCTCAGGGAGTTGTGAAGATGGGGCTGGTGAGGGGCAGGCTTTGGAAGGGTCATCTTGCTGGGCTCCCAGGAGACGCCACCATGCAGCTGCAGCCTTACCTGGAACTTACCCTGGTTTGTGGCTCCAGGGCTTAGGGTCCCAGAGACTCAGGGTGCCCAGATCAGGGACTTGAGAGCCAAGTGGTCAACTGGTCAGCTTGGCTGCTATTCCTGGCACTCTCTGTACTACCCAGAGCCCAAGCTTACTGTTCGAGGGCATTTCCTTATTTAGTGATATTGCTTGATCATGATCTGGATGGCCCAATTCACAGGAGAGCAGAGAAGCAGGAAGGAAAGAGCTGCTAACAGGCCCCTGAGCCCAGACATAGCCTCACTCCCGCTGTGTCGCTCACAGTGGCACCTGTGCTTCCATTTCCCCTTCTGAGGTCTTGTGTTCCAGGCTGACCTCTGAAGGCATGGTGCCGAGGGTCTAATGGGGGACGCATAGCGTAGACTCACAAAGTGTTAGTGCCCTACCGTTTAAGGACCTCTGTGCCCACAGGAGCTGTGGGACTGGGAAGCCACACACATGAGCAAAGCCACACACCAGGCCAGGGTAAGAAATGTTTTTCGAAATCCAATGTAAACAAGCTTCCAAGCTGCACGCACAACTTCCAGATAGGTGCACTGGTTCAGGGGCAGTGCAGGTGAAAGGGACCTGGCGACACAGTGCACACTGGGCTGAGAGTTGGGAATCTGGATTGACTCCCTAATCTTCTGGGGGGCGATCTTGCCCCTGGACTCTCTGAGCTGCCCATTCCCCATTGGTGCAATCAGGGTGATCATCTGGAGACCTTTCAGCTTTGCTGGTTTCAGTTCCTCTCACTCCTGCTAGGGCCATGATTTGTGGGACTGGGACTTCGGCCCCTCTTTCTCATCAGGGACGGGGCGCCACATACAGTGAGTAGGTTGTCATCTTCCCCATTCACTGACCCCCTGACCCATCATGATCCTCAGGGCTGCTGGTGAGTGCAGGTGACCAGATGTCCCTGGTTGCTCTCAAATGCCCCCTGGTCACCTTTCTACCATAGGACCCACCTATACTTCCATCTCTGAAGGCCCATGGCAGACCAGCAGGCTTCCCGAACAGGGAGGGAAATTGAGAGCATAATGTGCCATCAGCTGAGTCACGGGCCCCCAGCCCCACCCCCTGGAAGAAAGGTGCCTGCCTGGCCCAGACCTGCCCTCAAAAATTAAGCCTTTTCCAGAAATACAAGTTGCTATTGGCCCGGGGGAGGGTGGTACATCCCAGTTTCTAGCCCTGCTGGGTAGCCTTGACCCCGTAACACCCAGAACAAAGTTTGATAATCACTCCTCCTCTTTCCTTGGGCTAGACTCCTAAAGCCTCTGAGATTAAATGAAATCTCAAGTTAATTTTTTAAGCAGATTATCTAAAGGGCTAACGACCAAAACAGTGGAAAAAGTCTTGCTTGGGGAGCCAGGAAACTTAGGTTCTATATGAGTGCTAGCCTCTTCTTGCTGGGTAAACTAGAGGAGTCCCTTGCTGCCTCTGAGCCTCAGTTTCTCTCACTGTGGCTCACGCCTATAATCTTAGCCCTCTGGGAGGCCAAGGCAGGTGGACTGCCTGATCTCATGGGTTTGAGACCAGCCTGAGCAAGAGCGAGACCTCATCTTTAAAAATAGCCAGGCATTGGCTAGGCACCTGTGGCTCAAGTGGCTAAGGCGCCAGCCACATACACCTGTGGGTTTGAATCCAGCCCGGGGCCCACCAAACAACGACAGCTGCAACCAAAAATAGCTAGGCGTTGTGGCGGGCGCCTATAGTCCCAGTTACTTGGGAGGCAGAGGCCAGAGAATCACTTGAGCCCAGGAGTTGGAGGTTGCTGTGAGCTGTGATGCCACAGCACTCTACCCAGGGTGACAGCTTGAGGCTCTTTAAAAAAAAAAAAAAATAGCTGGGCATGGCGGCACCCGTAGCTCAGTGGGTAGGGCGCCGGCCACATACACCAAGGCTGATGGGTTCGAAACCAGCCGGGGCCTGCTAAAACAACAATGGCAACTGCCACGACAACAACAACAAAATAGTCAGGTATTGTGGCATGCGCCTGTAGTCCCAGCTACTTGGGAGGCTGAGGCAAGAGAATCACTTAAGCCCAAGAGTTTGAGGTTGCTGTGAGCTATAACGCCATGGCACTCTACCCAGGGCAATAGATTGAGACTCTATCTCACAAAAATAAATAAATAAATAAATAAATAAATAAATAAATAAATAAATAAAGCAGGTGTTGTAGCAGGCACCTGTGGTCCCAGCTTCTTGGGAGACTGAGGCAAGAGAATCACTCGTGTCCAAGAGTCTGAGGTTGCTGTGAACTATGACACGGATGTCACTCTATCAGGGATGACAAAGTGAGCCTCTATCTCAAAAAAAGAAAAAATGCCTTTGGGCCAAGGGCTCCCTGAGGGGTTGTCAGTTCCATCAAGTCCCTTGCCTTTTTGTGGGGGAGACAGAGTCTCAGTTTGTCACCCTTGTTAGAGTGCTATGACATCATAGCTCACAGCAACCTCAAACTATTGGGCTCAAGTGATTCTCTTGCCTCAGTCTCCAAAGTAGCTGGGACCATAGGCGCCCACAATAAGGCCCAGCTATTTTTAGAGATGGGATCTCACTCTGGCTCAGTCTGGTCTCAAACCTGTGAGCTCAGGCAAACCACCCACCTCAGTCTCCCAGAATGCTAGGATTATAGGCATGAGCCATCACACCCAGTCCCTTGCTCATTTTCTGCAAGTGGTAATACTTGGGCTGGAGACACATCTGTGGCTCAGCATGTGAGTCTGCTGAGTCATGTGGCTCACACAGGCCTTGTGAGGCACCCAGAAGTTTCTGAGGAGGGCTGAGCCCTATGGCTCAGCATCCACAGTAGCATGTGACCCAGGCAGCTGCTATTGTGGCTTGCAATGGGTTTCCTGAAGGTGGTGACCCCAGGCGAAGGCTTGAAGGCCTAGGGGATGCTGTGTTTGCCCTGGCAAGGGTGGGCCCTGGCACTATCTCCTCCTGGGCCCCTGTGACTAAAGTCTGCAGGTGACTGAAGCTCACTTCCCTTTTGACAGTCTCATGACATCAAGGGGTTTAGGCTTTTGTAAAGCCCTGAAGGGAAAAGGATTTGTGATCGTTTGGAAATTTGGAGAATGCTCAATTGCTCATTAGCTGCTGGAATCTCTCTAGGCCAAGATTAGAATATAAGAGAAAACGTTTGTTTACTAGGCCTTTGTAAAGCCCTGAAGGGAAAAGGGTTTGTGATCGGTTTGGAAATTTGGAAAATACTCAATTGCTCATTAGCTCCTAGAATTTCTCTAGGCCAAGAGAAAATGTTTGTTTTATATTTGAGGGAGGGGAAAAAGTGGAGGGGTGGCGATGAGAAAGTAAGAACAGAGAGGAAGGAGCAGAGTGTGAGGGGGAGAAGATGGGGGGAGAGAAAAAAGGAGTGTGAGAGAAAGCCACAGAGTAGCAGAAAGAATGACAGAGAAGGCAGGCTGGAGAAAGAAAAGAAAAGAGAGAAAGGAAGGGAAGAGGAGGGCTGGAAGAAAAAGAAAGAAAAGAGGGAAGGGAAGGGGAGGGAAGAAGAAAGCTTGCCCAGAGTTCCAGCATTAGCTGAATTTCAGGGAGAGGAAGGTAATTGCAGCTTTGTGAATGTGAATTGATAGAGGCCAACGTGGACCCCTCTGGCCCAGATAGAACTGGCTTGCCCAGGAAAGAACGTCCTTCCCTTCCTGCCTGGGAAGGAATGAGAGAGCCAATCCCTGCCCCTGCAACTCTTATATTCCCACTCCGCCTTAACCCACATGCTGACTTCTTTTACAAATTCAGCCCACTTGCACCCTAGTGAATAAAGGCCGTGTTGCCCACTTGGAACCTGGACTCCACTTCGTTCTGTTCATATCCCAGGATAATCTCTCATTTTCGGTCCTTAACTTCTCATGAATGTTGTCTTTATTTTTCCTCAGGTAAGGTTGCAGACACACATTTTTCCGGGTGTTTCCAATCCTTAGGCCTGATTGTTCATCTGAGGAATCACTGAAGAAAGTGTTGTGATAATCGCAGCGGATAAGATCAGCACTGAGGGCCTCCGGCTGCGGCTCCTCCCGTGGGCCGATTCCCGCTGTCCCAGCCTAGAAGCTGCGGGCGCACCAGCGTAACTGACCAGCTGGCCATCGGCACTGGGAGCCGCCGCGTCCGTCCCGGTCCACCCGGCTGGGAACCCGGGACCAAGTTGTCCAGCTGCGCCCCTCGTCCCTGGCTCCAGAGGGCGTCCGGTTGGCGAGCTGCGATCCGGCCCTTCCTGGGCGACGACTCAGGCAGAGCCCGCGCCCAGACACAGAAGTGGGAAGATGAATGAAGGGATCTAGAAGTAAAGTAAATGTCAGTGGAAAGAAGAGCTACCGTCACTAAGGTCATTCCTGGCCAGGAGGAAGTTCAGGATCCTTTGCCCTTTTGAAATGAGAGAGACTAGAGGAAAAAAAAAAGTGCCGAGGGGCTAAAGTATAAAGTATGATGAAGTTGAAACTTGTGAGTGGCAGTTTCCCTGGCTGGTACCCAGGGTCTATTCTGAGACCTCGTCAAAGCTCACCTGACAGAACCTACCACATAACTATAATCTGGTTTGGCCCTGCTGCAAGTCAGGAAGGCCTGCAGTTTAGAAAAAGTGGCAACCACGGAAGGGGGAGTAACAAAGGACATTTGCTTCAGAAGATTATGGCTAAGTTTTGGGGTGAAAATCTACTTAGCCTATATATGCTAGGATTTGAGCTTTTGTCATCATTTCCCCCTCCCCTGTCTTTCTCCTCCCCCTTCTTTCTGCTTCTTCATGATTAAGGAAAACTAAGGGAAAATGTGCACAAGGACGAGCACAGGATTGTACTATGTTCGCTTTAAGTTCCGCTGTTATGTTCCCCTTTTATGAGGGTGTTTGCCAAGAATCAGTCAAATGTTTTAGAGAGAAAAAATCATTACTGTTACTAGCATAGGGAGGCCCCTAAGTGAAGTAGCAGTCCAGTTCAGAGACTTACCACTGGGGTCAAAAGGACTCTGGAATGGGAGACTGTTTTACAGAATTATTTGTAGTTCAGATAAATAAATAAGAATTCTTGCCAAAAAAAAAAAAAGATCAGCACTGAAATTTTATGTTTAAGAGGGGGACTACAGCTCGCTCTGGCATGCAGCCCCTCGATTTCTTTCTTTTTTTCTTTTTTTTGCAGTTGGGCTGAGGCTGGATTTGAACCTGCCACTCTCAGTATATGGAGCCGGTGCCCTACTCACTGAGCCACAGGCGCCTCCTGACCCTTGATTTATTTCTTACAAGCTTATATACTTTTTTTTGTGTGTATGTGTGTGTGTGTAGTTTTTGGCCAGGGCTGGGTTTGAACCCACCACGTCTGGCATATGGGGCTGGCATCCTACTCCTTTGAGCCACAGGCGCCGCCCAAGCTTATGTACTCTTAACAACACTAAAGTCTGCAGTACACTTGATAATAGTAATCCAGTTGGCAGCAATTGGTCTATGAGATGAGAGTACAAAGAAACCACGCAAGGCAGCCACAAAAACTTATTCAGTCGTTTGTCTGTAAACAGCAGGTGCAACCTTTAACTGAGATGCACATTAACTTATCTTGCTTTCCACTTTCAAGGTCCTTTTCAAGATATTTCAGAGATAGCCAGATTCTGCTTGCAAAGTCTGCCCCCTGTTTAACTAGCTTGCTAATCAGTTTGGAAGGTCTTAAAGGAACATTCCTTCATGTGGACTCTGTGAAAGCTTCTTTAAACATAAGTCAATGGCACTCGAAATTATTGAGGTTACAAGAAAGCTTAAAGGAACAAATTCTAAAAGATGGAGCAGCTGGGGAAATGAAAAGAGAATGCATATTTCCTCTTGGTCTGTTAGGTTCCTCCTTGGTTGTGAAAACAGAAGTCCATGGGGGGGGGGTTGGGGTGGGGGGGCGGCAAGAGAAAGAAAGCAGTTTTGGGGGCAAAACACGATTGTAAGAGGGACTTTACCCGACAAATGCAACCAGTGTAACATGGTTTCTTGGACCCTCAATGAATCCTCAACAATAAAAAAAAAAAAAAAAGAGAGAGAGAAAGAAAACAGGACAGAAGAGAGACAGAGAGAGAGATTGATTTTAATCCTTATTGAAAAGCTATGAGTCCGGTGTTGCCTATGGCTCAGTGGGTAGGGCACTGGCCCCATATACCGAGGGTGGCAGGTTCAAACCTGACCCCAGCCAAACTACAACAAAAAAATAGCCGGGCATTATGGCGGGCGCCTGTAGTCCCAGCTACTTGGGAGGCTGAGGCAAGAGAATCACCTAAGCCCAGGAGCTGGAGGTTGCTGTGAGCTATGACGCCATAGCACTCTACCGAGGGCGATAAAGTGAGACTCTATCTCTAAAAAAAAAAAAAAAGTGGGAGCCAGGAGGTCAGGAGGTAAAGGTCATTGAGGACCTAAACTGGCCTGACCAGCTGTGTTATGTTGGCCCTAGCCTGACTGACTCCATCTTATTTTCACCACATGTGCTTTCACCAGCTTCCTTATAAAATGGAACTAATAATAATAATTGTCAATCTTACCGTGCTTTGTTCTAGTCACTTTACATGTATTAACTCAATTCCTCACAACTACTCTAGAAAGAAGCTGCTATTATTGGCCTCATTTTACAGATGAGGAAACTAAGGCACAGAGAGGTGAAATATTTTGCCCAGCTCACTCAGCCAGCCAGTCCATGGTGAAGCTGGGACATGAGCCGGGCTGTCTGACCTCAGTCCTGGAAGACGCTGCCCCTCATTCACACCCAACTCATGGACTCTGTGAAGTTTTTTTTTTTTTTTGGCTCAGTGACATTTAAATGAGATTGAGTATATAGAGGGTACAGACCCTGGCACATAGTGGGGTCACAACTCTTCCCCTCATTCCCTCCAGGGGTAGAGAGGGCCCATGTAAATGCCCAGCAATGCTGGAGACATCTACCACCTGGGAACACTGGACTCCAGAGATACCATGTCACCACGGAGGCCCAGAGCTGGGTAGGGGCTGGACCACCTGCACCCAGGTCTCTCATAGTCCCATTGGTGATGAGGACGGCACAGCACAACCGGAGAGGGCAATGCCTTGCCCAAGGTCCTGCAGTTCAGCTGTGATGAGTGGGAACCAGGAACAAGTCTGACTCCTGCCAGGGCCTTTTCTGTGAACCATGGCCTCCTAGACAAGGATAAGCACCTGCTGGGATATGGGGACAGGCCCTGCCATTTTGAGTCTGAGTGTTGTCAGACACTCCTTTAGCAGTTGCTGAGCAGCTAGGGGACGGGCTGTGGGGCTGCTGGGAGCACCTGCTATTGTGGGCAGACCAGGGGCAGCCCCAGCTCATAGCCAGCACAGCAAGCTTCTCAGCAGCTGGTGTTAGGAGGGTTCGTGGCCGTAGACTGGGATTCTGTCTCACTCCCCAATGTTGATGTCACTGCCATGTCAGCCCCTGCTACCACCACAGGGGTGAAATGACCGTGGCCTTGGGACTGTAGGGTGGTTGAACTTGGAGGAGAGGTGCCAGCAGAGAGTTGTGGCTCTAGGTTGTGGACTAATAAATTAGGCCCATGGCGGGCCAGCAAGCCAACTATGCCCTGGCTCTGGGACAGTTTCCCCCAATTTCTTCCTCTACTCTTCTTCCCCATCTTAATAAATAAAAGAGAAGCAGCCCCCACCCCGGCCCCTGTTTTTTCACCTATAACCTCCTCCTCCCTGTGGTTCCTGTTTCTGGTGTGCTGAGTATGCATATCTCACATCTACTGTCACCTCATTTTCTTTTCTTTTCTTTCTTTCTTTCTTTCTTTGTTGACAGAGTCTCATTTTGTCATCCTCGGTAAAGTGCTGTGGCATCACAGCTCACAGCAACCTCCAGCTCTTGGGCTTAGGCGATTCTCTTGCCTCAGCCTCCTGAGTAGCTGGGACCACAGGCGACCGCCACAATGCCTGGCTATCTTTTTGCTGCAGTTTGGCCGGGGCTGGGTTTGAACCTGCCACCCTTGGTGTATGGGGCCAGCGCCCTGCTCACTGAGCCACAGGCGCCACCCCTTTTTTTTTTTTTTTTTTTTTTGAGATAGAGTATCAAGCTAAAGCTCTGGGCTCTGGGTAGAGTGCCCTGGCATCCCAGCTCACAGCAACCTCCAACTCTTGAGCTTAAGCGATTCTCTTGCCTCAGCCTCCCAAGTAGCTGGTACTACAGGTGCTCGCCATAACGCCCAGCTATGTTTTTGTTGCAGTTGTCAATTGTTGTTTAGCTGGCCCAGGCCGGGTTCGAACTCACCAGCCTCGGTGTATGTGGCCGGGGCCCTACCCACTGAGCTGTGGATGTCGCTGCCTCTTACCTGATTTTCACAGTGGTCTATGGTCTATGGCAAAGGTGCAATTACTCTGCCATCTTCTGGATGAGGACACTGAGCGTTGGTCACATACCTAGGAATGAGTTGGTACAGCCAGTACAGATCTGGAATTTGGACTTTAGTGTCTCTTCCTCTGGACATTTTAATACATCGATTGTTTAAGGAAAAATTTTCTTGTCTCTTTTCTTCCTCTAAAAAGACAGTTTCAGGCGGTACTTCATAGCTCAGTTGGCAGGATGCCTGCCACATATACCAAGGGTGTTGGGTTTGAACCTGGCTCAGACCAACTAAAACAACAATGACAATTGCAACAAAAAAAATAGTCGAGTGTTCTGGTGGGTGCCTGTAGTCCCAGCTACTTGGGGAGGCTGAAGCAAGAGAATCACTTAAGACCAAGAGTTGGAGGTTGCTGTGAACTGTGATGCCATGGCACTCTATCCAGGGCAACAGCTTAAGACTCTGTCTCAAATAAATAAATAAATAAATAAACAGCTTTATTAAGGTATAATTCATATACCATACAATTCACACCAAGTTTGCAGTTCAACCCAGCAAGGGCACGTGCTTGCCATTCTAGTTACTTGGGGGCCAAGGTGGGAAGATTGCTGGAGCCCAGGAGTTTAAGGTTATATTGTGCAATGATCTCACCTGTTAAAAGCCACTGCACTCCAGCCTGGGCAACAGAGTGAGACCTCCATCTCTAAAAATAAATAAATATGTACATACAGTCCTTCATGGTAGCTCACATCTGTAATTCCAGCACTTTTGGAGGCCAAGGAGGGAGGATTGCTTAAGGTGAGGAATTAGAGACCAGCATGAGTACTGGGAGGAGATCCTGTCTCTACAACAAAATTTAAAAATTAGCCAGGCATGGTGGTGCACATTTATAGTCCCAGGAGGCTGAGGCAGGAGGATTAGTTTGAGGCAGCAATGAGCTATGATGAGGCCACTACACTCCAGTCTAGACAACCTAGTGTGACAAAGTGGGACCCTGTCTCTTAAAAAAAAAAAAAGAGAGAGAGAGGGCTGGGCAAGGTGGCTCCCACCTGTAATCCTAGCACTGTGGGAGGTTAAGGCAGGTAGATTGCCTGAGCTCACGAATTTGAGGCCTGAGCCACAGCGAGACCCCGTCTCTAAAAATAGCTGAGTGTTCTGGCCGGCCCCTGTAGTCCCAGCTACTTAGGAGGCTGAGACAAGAGAATAGCTTGAGCCCAAGAGTTTGAGGTTGCTGTGAGCTATAACGTTTGGACGTTTGTTACAAATGGAACGATACGAAATGTTGCCTTTTGTGTCTGGCTTCTTTCATTTAGCATAATGTTTTCAAGGTTTATTTGTGTTGTATCATGTTTCCTACTTGATGTTGTTGTTATTGTTGTTGTTGATTTTGAAACGGAGTCCCACTTTTCACCCTTGGTAGAGTGCCGTGGTGTTATAGTTCACAACAACCTCAAACTCTTGGGCTCAAGTGATCCACTTGCCTCAGCCTCCCAAGTAGCTGGGACTACAGGCGTCTACCACAACGCCTGGTTATTTTTTAGAGATGAGGGGTCTCGCTCTGGCTCAGGCTGGTCTTGAACTCATAAGCTCAGGCAATCCACCCACCTTGGCCTCCCAAGTGCTGGGATTATAGGTGTGGGCCACCACACCAGCCCCTACTTGATTTTTTTTGTCGCTGAGTAATGTTGCGTTATCTGGATGCATCACATTTTGTTTATCTCATCAGCGGATGGACGTTTGAGCTACTATGAATAATGCTGCTGTGAACTTCAATAAAATCTTAAGGCTCCCTCCCCCTTACAGATGGACTGGACCCCCTCTTGGCCAACAGCATCCCTAAAACTGAGTTGGCAGCCATGGGAAAGGAGATCAGACAGGCATCATCAAGCCTGCTCCCCTTAGAGACTCTCTGTGACTCACTAACAGGCCTAAGGCTATGCAAGACCTACCTGCAGGTCCTCAAATAGACAACAGACCGCTTGAGTCTGTCTAGTACTTCCTCTCTAATTAACAGACGCTTTATCTTAAGCATTCCTTTTCCCTGACTCCTGGTCTTTTAGACAGAGGCCAATTTTCAGACACGTATCAGCTATGGAATCTTAAAAGCCACCTATAACCTGTAAGCTTCCTCTTCCAGATGTCCTACCTTTTGGGGCCAAACCGATACATATTTTCCATGTATTGACTTATGACCTTACCTGTAAGTCCTATCTGCCCAAAATGTATAAAACCAAACTGTAGGCTCAGCGCCCATAGCTCAGTGAGTTGGGCGCCAGCCACGTACACCGAAGGTGGCGGGTTTAAGCCCGGCCCTGGCCGGCTAAACAACAATGACAACTGCAACCAAAAAATGGCTGGGCATTGTGGTGGGCACCTGAGGTTCCAGCTACTCAGGAGGAATATTCTACTAAGGGTGACTAAGTGAGACTCTGTCTCAAAAAAATAAAAAAAAAAACAAAAAAACTGTAACCCCTCCACTGCAAGCAAGTCCATGTGCTCAAGGCCTCCTATGTGTGGTTCCAGGTCATAGTCTTCAAATTTGACTCAGAATAAACCTCCTTAAATTATTTTGCCAAGTATGGCTTCTGTTCTGTGACACTGCTATAAGCATGCAGGCACAGGTTTTCGTGTGCACTTAATGTCATCCATTCACTGGGCATGTACTTCGGATCATGTGGGGACTCTAGGTTTAACCCTTTAAGGAACTGCCAAACTGTTTTTCCAGCAGCCACACCATTTTGTATTCCCACCAGCAACATAAGAGGGTCCTGATTTCTCCACGGCCCTGCCAACACTACTGTAACCATCTCTTTGATACTAGCCACCCTAGCAGGCTCATTGTGGTTTTGATTTGCATTTCTCTGATGACTAATGATGTCGAATCTCCTTTTATGTGCTTATTAGCCATTCAAGTTTATTCCTTTTTAAGTTTCAGGGCGGCACCTGTGGCTCAAGGAGTAGGGTGCCAGCCCCATATACTGGAGGTGGTGGGTTCAAACCTGGCACTGGCCAAAAACTGCAAAAAAAGAAAAAAAAAAGTTTCCATCTTCTTTTATTTATTATAAGTGGGAAATATTGGCTCAGTGCCTGTAGCTCAGCAGCTAGAGCGCCAGCCACATATACCAGAGCTGGCAGGTTCGAATCCACCCCAGGCCTGCCAAACAACAATGACAACTACAACCAAAAAATAGCCAGGCGTTGTGGTGGGTACCCTCTGGTGGGTGTAGTGCCAGCAACTCAGGAGGCTGAGGCAAGAGGATCACTTAAGCCCAAGAGTTTGAGGTTGCTGTGAGCTGTGACACCATAGCACTCTATGGAGGGTGACCAAGTGAGACTCTGTCTCAAAAATAAATAAATAAATAAATAAAAGTGGGAAATATTTTTACAATATATGGTTTGAACTCTAAAGGCAGTTTAGTAAAAGTCTCCATTCCATTCTGCCCTAAATCCTTCTAGAGATATTCTAGGCAAGTATGATAAAATATGCATACATAGTTTCTTTTTTGAATACAAATGGAGCATATCAAAAGTCTTCTCTGTCCTTTGATTTTCCACTTTATACTGCTGTGCAGAGGATGTGGAAAAAATGTACACATTTTAAGAGATGTTATCTATATATTACTTTTTTTTTTTTTTTGGAGACAGATTCTTACTATGTCACCCGCGGGAGAGTGTTGTGGCATCACAGCTCACAGCAACCTCCAACTCTTGGGCTTAAGTGATTCTTTTGCCTCACCCTCCCAAGTAGCTGGGACTACAGGTGCCTGCCACAATGCCCGGCTATGTTTTCATTGTTGTTGTTGCAGTTGTCATTGCTGCTTTAGCTGGCCCGGGCCGGGCTCGAACCTGCCAGCTCTGGTGTATGTGGCCGGCGTCCTACTCACTGAGCTACAGATGTCGAGCCTATATGTTACTTTTCAAAGTTGAATTGAAGATACCATTACTGGTCAAATGTACTAGACATGCTATGCACATCCATTTTACCTGCAATTCCTACATTTTCTTTTTTTTTTTTTTTTTGAGACAGAATCTTACTCTGTCGCCCTGGGTAGAATGCTGTGGCATCACAGCTCACAGCTAGGGTTTAAGTGACCTTCTTTCCTCAGCCTTCTAAGTAGCTGGGATTATAGGTAGCCACTACAGCACTCAGCCAGTTTTTTTGTTTTAAGTAGAGACAAAGTCTTGCTTTGTTCAGAGTGGTCTCGAGCTCTCAAACTCCTCCAGAGTGCTAGGATTACTGGTGTGAGCCACCTCGCCCAGCCATTCGTATACTTTTTGGGAATGATCAATTTTACTTCCAATAAGATTACTTAAAATGTGCATATATTTTGGGCAGCACTTGTGGCTCAGCGAGGAGGGTGGCGGGTTCAAACCCAGCCCTGGCCAAACTGCAACAAAAAAATACCCAGGCTTTGTGGCAGGCACCCTGGTCTCAGCTACTCGGGAGGCTGAGGCAAGAGAATTGCCTCAGCCCAAGAGCTGGAAGTTGCTATCAGCTGTGATACCACGGCACTCTACCGAGGGTGACAAAGTCTAAAAAAAAAAAAAAAAAAAGTGCATACATTTTTTTGGCACCTCGGGTATTTCAACATTGGTTTATCAATATGGCTTTATAAAACCCATGGCAAATCTCAGTGTCACTGCAGGGTCATGACCATTTAACTTAATTCTGGGGTAAAATGGCCAACTCTGACTCCAGGACCTGCAGAGCCTCTGGTCTCTGCATGTGGCAGCATTTTTGTTTTTGTTTTGTTTTAATTAGTACTTTTTTTTTTTTTTTTCAGTTTTTGGCTGGGGCCGGGATTGAACCTGCCACCTTCGGTATATGGTGCCGGCACCCTACTCCATGAGCCACAGGCCCTGCCTAATACTTTTTTTTTTTTTTAGGGCCGGCGAGGTGGCTCACACCTGTCATCCCCGCACTTGGGAGGCCATGGTGGGTGGATTGCCTGAGCTGACCGGTTTGAGATCAGCCTGAACCACAGCACTTCATCTCAAAAAATAGCCCAGTGTTGTGGCAGGCGCCTGTAGTCCCAGCTACTCAGGAGGCTGAGGCAAGAGAATCGCTTAAGCCCAGGAGTTTGAAGTTGCTGTTAGCTATGATGCCACAGCACTCTACCCAGGGTGACAAAGTGAGACTCTGTCTCAAAACAACAAAACAAACAAACAAACAAAACTTTTTTTCTCATAGCAACCTCAAATTCTTGGATTCAAGAGATCCTCCCTGCGGTAGTGCCCGTGGCTCAAGGAGTAGGGCGCCAGCCCCATATGCCAGAGGTGGCGGGTTCAAACCCAGCCCCGGCCAAAAAAACTGCAAAAAAAAGAGAGATCCTCCTGCTTCAGCCTCCTGAGTAGCTGGGGCTACAGGTACCCACCATAATGCCTGGTTAGTTTTTCTATTTTTAGTAAGAGATGGGGTCTTGGTCTTTGCTCAGCCTGGTCTTGAGCCCTCGTACTTTGTATGCTATATTTGTTACACTTGCTGAGTCGACATTGATACATTATTATTAGAGTTCATTCTTTTTTTTGGAGACAGAGCCTCAAGCTGTTACCTGGATAGAGTGCTGTGGCATCATAGCTCACAGCAACCTCCAATTCCTGGGCTCAAGCGAGTCTCCTGCCTCCGCCTCCCAAGTAGCTGGGACCACAGGTGCCCGGCACAACGCCCGGCCATTTTGTGGTTGCAGCCAGCATTGTTGTTTGGCAGGCCCGGGCTGGATTCGAACCTGCCACCTCAGGTGTATGTGGCTGGCGCCTTAGCCCATTGAGCCACAGGCACCGAGCCTAGAATTCACTCTTTGTGCTGTGCTTTCTGTGGCTTTGGATAAATGTCTAATCCCAATGCCTACCATTCCAGGGTCACACAGAACCATTGAATGTTCCCTGTGTTCCCCTTTCCATCCTTCCGCCTGCGGGGGGGGGGGGGGCGGCGGGCCCCCCCCCGCGGGGGCGCGGGGGGGGGGGGGGGGGGCGGCCGCGGCGGGGCGGGGGAGGGCCGGGCGCGGGGGGGG
>CAUYRH010040859.1:0-11287 GCA_963574655.1 Perodicticus potto
CTGTGTCGGGCGTTTCTCCGTGTGCTCTGCCTATCTCCCCTCTCTCTCTCCCTTCTCTCTCTACAATCCCTCCCCCCTCTTTCCCTTCTCTCCCCCTCCCCCTCCCTTCATCCTCCCTCCCCCTCTCTTTCCCCACTTGCTTCCCCCTCTCCCTCCCTGTTTCTCTCTCTGCCTCTTTGCTTTCTTCCTCCTATTTCAACATTGCTCCTTGTTTCTTGAAGTCTCCCCTTCTTCCTTTTCTTGACATCTTTCCTGCCCTCTATCTCTCTGCTGCTTTTGGCTGCCTGGCTTGCCCCACTCGCCAGGGAAACAGCATGGGCCATATGTCAACTTCGTGGTCTGAGAGGTAAAGGCCGCTTCTAGGAAGAAGGTGTGTGTGGCACATAGGGTGGCAGTGGGCCTTGTCTGTGTGGATTCAGAGCGAGATCTTGTTAATGGGCGCAGCCATCCCACTGCTCCGACTGTTCCAGGCCCTGCTACCAGTAGCTTTCTCTCTTCAGCTTTATTCTCCCTCAACTCCTGCTCATTAACCACCTCTTCTCAAAGGCACGGGCTTTAGCTTCCTCTTTCTTACTCTTCTGTTTCCATACTGCTTTCTTTCTTTCTTTTTTTTTTTTTTTTTTTTTTTGCAGTTTTTGGCCTGGCCTGGGTTTGAACCCACCACCTTCAGCATATGGGGCCGGCGCCCTACTCTTTTGAGCCACAGGCGCCGCCCTCCATTCTGCTTTCTTAAGGGATGGAGAGTTTTAAAAGCTAGAGGGACACTCTGCTGGCTGGAATTTGTCCCCAGAGCTTGGGTGGTTATGCCTTAGACCCGTTTCCTGAGGTCAGGTTCTTCCACACCTACGCCTGGCTTTCCCAGGCTCATGTTTTCCTTCCTTCCTTTGGGGGACCGCCTTGTGTGGGGGTCAGAATGCCCCAGTACCAAATTCCACAGGCAGAGCTCTGCGTTAGCAGAAGGAGCTCACTGGCTCTGTGACACTGGGACTCTTAGAAAACTGAGAAGCCGGGCAGCGCCTGTGGCTCAGTGAATAGGGCACCAGCCCCATATACCGAGGGTGGCAGGTTCGAACGGGGCCTCGGCCAAACTGCAACAAAAAATAGCCGGGCGTTGTTTGTGGCAGGCACCTGTAGTCCAGCTGCTCAGGAGGCTAAGGCAAGAGAATCGCCTACGCCCAAGAGCTGAAGGTTGCTGTGAGCTGTGACGCCACTCTACCGAGGGCAACAAAGTGAGACTCTGTCTCTTAAAAAAAAGAAAAAGAAGAAAGAAAAAGAAAACTGAGAAGCCAGACCTTCAGCAGAAGGAGGAAAGACTGAGTCAGTTCTGGACCCCTGGAGCTGGTGACATAGTGGAAAGAGCTGGGCTTTGGAGCCACACTGCCCCAGGGTCAAATCCCAGCTCTGTTCCCTACCAGTTCTGTGTCTTTTGACTACTTATCTCTTAGAGTCTGGTTTCTGCCTGTAAAATCAACCTAATACTTGGTTTTTGTGAGGATGAGATGAGTTGCTTGTCTGGTACGGCACCTGGCGCTGTGTGAGACTCGCGATACTTAATAAAGCTGCTTTAATGTGAGGTTTTTCAAGAGCAGGGTTCCCCTCTGCTTTTCTTCTGGAGAATTCCTTAAAGGACAGATGCTAAGTCTGTGCTGACCAGAGAGCTACACAAATGCTTTTTCCCGGCTCTTTTGGTCTCTCAGGACCTAGATTTTTCTACCTATTGAACCCTTAAAACAGATGTACCTCCTCTTCCTAGGGCTCCCTGAAGTTCCTGCTATAATCCTCACTTTTCTTTGAAGTTTCCTGTTTTAAATTTGTATACAAGTTTTCTTCTCCACGATTTTTCTGCATGTGTAATATATTTGTCACTCACTCACCACAAGAAATGACCTCGTTTCTCCTGGGTCTCTGTGCCAGGAACGTGCACCCAGGAGTGCTCACGGACCAGCGAGAGAAGCACAGCCTTAAAGCGGGGTCTGCAGCGGCTGGGTCCTCGTGTCAGGTTGGCTGGTGGTTCCTGAGTGGCCATTTCTCTCCTCTCCTGCTCAGATCCCCTCGGGGTCTGAAGGTCCAGACCTAATGGCCAAGTGCTTTTTTCCGAACTCGTTTTCAGCAGTTGGTCTAGTGGTGGCTTTTGGAGAGAGGGACACCTGGCTGAGAGAGAGGTGACATTTAGGATCTCACCTGGTGGTGGCTTCACCCATAGGCACCCTCTGACCCCTCCTGAGCCACTTACAACTCATATGCCTTTCTGCACGCACGTGACACTTGAATAGAAATTTTCATCAAAAAAGAATTGTTTCATCAAAATCACAGGTACCCATCATAACAGAACCATTCACATCTGCTTCCCTAAGATAACTCGTAACAGTATAAGGCATATTTTTTCAAATACTTTTCTGTTCTATGGACTATATATACATCTGCTTTGATAGTGCAAATGGGGTCACACAATGTTGTTCCTAAACTTTTATAATCAATAATATAGACGTGTTCCCAAGTCTACGCATGTATAAGGAGATCTACCTCATTCTTTTGTATAAGCTTCAGAGTATTTTATTATATGGCTGATTCGTAATTTATTTAATTCTTTGCCTATTTATGGTTTGACCTAAAAATCAAAAGAAAGAATCTTTTCAAAATCACTTCCAAGTTGTTTTTAAAAGAAACATATTAATATTTGAGTATGGTTATTTTAGTAAGTAAAATAGTAAAACAGTGGAAATGTCATTTCTTCCTATCTACTTTCATCCTTGTTATATGAAGTTTGAGAGAGAAATCCAGTACTAGTTAGAACAGAAATTTAGCTTCTTTTTATCACTTGTCAGAAAAGCAAAAACAAATATTTTATAACATTCTTGGGCTAACATAACATAATAACATTCTTCTAAGTACCATCACGGTGTGTTTTATTTTCCCTGTTCCTACGACTCTGGTGTGAGTGTCTCATCTCTCATGAGTGACCCACCTCATTTATTCTCCAACTGCTGGGAGAGGGAGGGCGGTGCAGGACGTGAGCAGAAGCAGAAGACGACCTAAGAAGCACCCTGGCCTCCTTGGGGGGGGGGGGGCAGGTCCCAGGGGTCATAGGGTTGGGCCCAGCAGATTTTGCAGGTGTGGAGGAGGCAGGAAGGAAGGGCGCCAAGTGTGGTTCGGTGTACTGGCCTTGGCAGGGCAGGAATGGAGTTGTCCTTGACCAGTACCAGAAAACGACAGCAGAAGCAGGTTGGGGGTGAGGGACTCTGTTTTGACTAGAGCAGGCTTGTTTTAAATTGGATTCTGGTCATGTTTCTCTTGTCAGCATCCTCCAGGGACATGCGTTCCTGCTCCGAGTAATAAATAGCCACATCCCCCCAGCAGACTGCAAGGCACAGCATGACCCAGCATCTGCACACCGCCCTTGCTATTTCTGGAAAACTCCAAGCATTCTCTTCAGCCAACGCCTTTGTTTGCAGTTGAATTCCCTCTGTGTGGAATGCTCTTCCCTGGCCCGTCACCCTCTCACCTTGTCAGGTCATGACAACCCTGTTTAAGTTGTCACTCCCCACACCCAGCATGCCCCATCACCTGCGTTGCAAATGATGCTCAACATGACATGCTTTTTTAAAAAAGTTTTATTATGAAAAATGTCAAACACATACCAAAGTAGAGGAGAGTTTAATGGGTTTCCATGTACCCAGCACTAGCTTCAGTAATTAACAGCAGCTAATGCTATTCCCGCTTTTAAGTGCTCCCCCATTATTTTAAAATATCTGATCCCAGATATCGTATAGTTTCATCTGTAAATGCAGCGGTTTACTTCCTGTGTGGTGCTGCCCTCAGCCCCATGCCACACCACAGCAGAATGTGAACTCGGTAATGTCAGGGGTTTGGGGTTTTTTTGCCTGCTTAAAACTTTGGGAAAAGACAGTAAGGTAGTAGAATAAGTGATTTTTTTTTTTTTTTTTTTTTCAGTTTTTGGCTGGGGCTAGGTTTGAACCCGCACCTCCAGCATATGGGGCTGGCACCCTACTCCTTTGAGCCACAGGCGCTGCCCAGAATAAGTGATTTTTAAAGTATAATTCATAAATACTATGAGTAAATATTTGATTTTTTTTTTGACATCCCTAAAAAAAAGATTTTATATATATAATTTGGCATACCTTTTTTTATTTAGTTTGGGAAAATATGGAATTGCTTATATTTGGAGTAGCTTTGGTTTAGGACATCATATATCTCTTTGAACATGTGGGGAAAATTCCACTCCTAAAAGTTTTTTTTTTTTAATAGATAGAATCTTACTCTCTTGCCCAGGCTATAGTGCTGTGGCATCAGCCTAACTCACAGCAACCTCCAACTCCTGGGTTCAAGCCATGCTCCTGCCTCAACCTCCCAAGTAGCTGGGACTATAGGTGCCCACCACAACACCAGGATAATAGTAGAGATGGGGTCTTTTTAGTAGAGATGGGGTCTCACTCTTGCTTGCTTAAGCTGGTCTGGAACTCCTGAGCTCAAGGGATCCTCCTTTCACGGCCTCCCAGAGTGCTAGGATTACAGGCATGAGCCACCATATTTCTAATAATTTCTACTTTCTAATAATTTCTACTTTCTAAGTTACTTTTTTTTTTTTGAGACAGAGTCTCAAGCTGTTGCCCTAGATAGAGTGCTGTGGCGTAGTAGCTCATAGCAGCCTCCAACTTGAGCTCAAGCAATCCTCTTGGCTCAGTTCTTCTATTTTTAGTAGAGATAGGGGTCTCGATTTTACTCAGGCTGGTCTCAAACTTGTGAGACCAATCACAATCCACTCGGAGCAGCCTTCCAGAGTGCTAGGATTACAGGTATGAGCCACAGCTCCTAGCCCTAATTTTCTATTTATATGTAAATATTCCAAAATGAATGCAATGAAAAACCCAACAGTTAATATTTGAATAAACTACTTGGGCGGCGCCTGTGGCTCATCGAGTAGGGCGCCGGCCCCATATACCGAAGGTGGCGGGTTCAAACCCGGCCTCGGCTGAACTGCAAAAACAGAAAAATAGCTGGGCGTTGTGGCGGGTGCCTGTGGTCCCAGCTACTCGGGAGGCTGAGGCAGGAGAATCACCTAAACCCAGGAGTTGGAGGTTGCTGTGAGCTGTGTGATGCCATGGCACTCTACCGAGGGCTATAAAGTAAGACTCTGTCTCTACAAAAAAAAAAAAAAAAAAAAATTGAATAAACTACTTAGGGGACTGGTACTCAAATATCTGATGTTCATTTTAAGCACACACTTGGTGAATGGAAATTTATTAGAAAAAGTCTAGTTCTTGCCTTTGGAGTTAGGATGCCCTAAAGCAGGAGTTGGGGGCACAGGTCACCCGCCTTGGGGTGTCATCCTGGTGCGTACCTCCCCTAAAGGTGAGGAAACGCCCCTGTGCTCACCGGGCTTCCTGCCTAGCAAGAACACACATCTTAATGCAGGAGGAAGTTATTATTCTCTGACTGTTGTTGGTTCCAGACCCTGTTTGTGACTATTTTGTAAACCCAGATGGAACTTCAAAGTTGTAGGGCGGAAAAGAGGCCAAGAGTTTTTTCTAGTAGCCTTGGGTTTCTTGCCAATGCAGGACAAACTCAGGAATCCTAGCCTCTCAGGATTTGCCGGGTCTTGGAGTTCAGCTGGCTGAGACATCTGCCTGATTGCATTTCCCCTGTCATATCCGTTTCAGCTCACTGTCCACTGCTGGCACACGACGGCCTTCTCCCACATTTCAGATAATCTGTGAGAAATTTGGGGAGATGAAGCCTGTCCCACTCTTCCGGGCACCCCACTCCCTGTTCCATGCCCCCCACGTGGTGGCTCCGTGCCATGTTGGAGCCCACCTCCAGGCCCTTCCTTCACTTGAGCTCTTGGCAAAGGATGCTCATCTCCCAATCTTGCCAAATCTTAGACTCAAGCTCACTGGCCTCCTTGGTGGCATTTGACGCTGTCTGCATTTCCTTTTTGTCCCTGGCCTCCTTGGTCTTACTGGCCCTCCCTCACCCACATAGAAGTTGACGTGCTCCAGATTCTTCTTCAAACCCTTCATTCTTCTTCCCTACTCTTTCTTGCCTCTCCTCAGTGTTCAGAGCCACCCCCCAAACAGCCTGTGCAGTCCACATGCCCGTCAGCGGAGTTCTGTGTGTCCCAAACAGAACTCATCCCTGCACCCCTACCAGGACTGGGGTCTTCCTCATGTTTCCCCCAGTGACCTGAGCCTGAAGTCTTGGTTCATTCAGCCACTCTCACCTGCACACGTGACTAAGCATGGGGTCCTGCTCTCGGGATTGTTTCACAGGGGAGACAGAAAGTTCCAGTAAGCAATACAATGAGAGCCATGGGGGACAGGAAGGGGAGCTGGGAGGGCAGAGCTAGGACTGCATGGAACCGGCTCAGGAGAGGCCCACAGAGAGGTGAGTTGCTTGAGAAAAGCCTAGAAGGAGGAAGAGCCTGCTGGGCTATGGCAGGAGGGGAACGTTCTTGGCAGAGACCCTGAAGGAGCATCAGGAAGCCCTAGAGGGCTTGCCGAGCAGAGCTTCTGATTCATGGGTCTGACATGGGGCCAGAAAATGTGTATTTTTTTTGTTTTTTGGTGGCCTGGGTAGAGTACCTCAAACTCTTGGACTCAAGAGATTCTCCTGCCTCAGCCTCCCAAGTAGCTGGGACTACAGGTGCCAGCCAGGATGTCCTGCTAGTCTTTCTCTTTTTAGTAGAGATAAGGTCTCGCTCTTGCTCAGGCTGGTCTCAAACTCCTAAACTCAAAGGATCTTCCCTCCTTGGCCTCCCAGACAGAGTGCTAGGATTACAGGTGTGAGCCACTGTGCCCATCCAAAAACTTGTACTTTATAATATCACAGATGCCACTGCTGGTGGCCTGGGGCCCCTGCCTGAGAACCAGGTGGCTGCAGCAAAGGCCAAAGGCAGGGTCTTGCCTGGTGCTCAAGGAAGGTGCTGTCAGCTCCTATGGTTGGCACCGAGCGAGATTATCCCAATCGGGGGTGGGCACAGCGTGCTCTCCGTCAGGTGAGTTGTGCCTAGGCCCTTCGCATGGCTCTGCAGCCTTGGTTCCTGCCCTCCCAGACGCTGGGGTGCTCTGCGCAGACCTTCCTACCCTCTGAACCTACACAGCGCCGCCTCTGTTTCCTGCACTCTCCTCTGAGGCCTCCTGTCCACATGAACAGCAGCAGAATCTGCACTGCCAGAACAAGCTGTGGGAAACTATGAGCCCTTAATGATGAAGCAGTTTCAGGACGCAGGACGAAGTCTGATTAGTAAAGAAAACAAAGAAACAAGAGGAGAACTGGGTCTGGCCCAGACTTGCTTGTGGCAAAGCTGCCAGTTAGTGGCCAAGTCACTTAACCCCTCTGTGCCTTGGTGTCTACATCTGTAAAATGGGTTTAATAGTCTCTGTCCCCTGAAGACTTCAGAGGGTATTTGTGGAGCTTAATGAATGAGGTCCTTTAAACTCCTTGGAAGAAAGGTGTAACTAAATATGAGGCAGTGCTGCAATTAGCTCCCAGGTTCTTTAAACCAGGTCGCATCTTGTTTTAAGAGGGTAGCCGTGACAACAGTTTTGTTTGTAAATCATATGTACAAACAGTGTGGCCCTAATCTCACAATAACAAGTAAATTTGATTTTGCTGGTTCTCGTCATAACTAAGAGCTGCACGGCACCTCGCCAGCAGTCGTGTGGGACAGCCAGCCCTCGCTGCCACTGTCAACTCCTGCCTCGTGTCCCCTGCTCTGGCAAGGGCTGTGTGGCCTGAGCACACAGTGACCACTTAATAAACATTGTTGACTTAATACGCTCAGGTGCGGGCCCCCAGCAGGCTGTGTGTGGTTGGTGGCTGCTAGAACAGAGGCAGAGCAGCAGCGGTGTTGACCGTGCTGATGGAACTGGGACTCCCCAGAGAAACAGGCCCAGTAGGATACACGTATATGGAAAGAAATGTGTCATAAAGACTTGGTTCACATGCTCACGGGAGCGGGGGGATCTCAAGGTCTGCCGTTGGAAGAGCCAAGGGTAAGTTCCCGTCTGAGGCAGAGTCTCAAGCCCCAAGCAGGCTGATTTCTGAAGGTGGGAAGACTGACGTCCCAGCGTGAAGACGGACTCCCCCTCCCTCTGTCTTCCCCTCTGGTCGGGCCTTCGGCGGGTTGGATGAGGCTACCCCGTTGCCTTGCTCAGCCGGCGGACACGGCCCAGCCAAGCTATACACAAAATCAACCATCACACTGATGTTTGCTACACACTGGTGACATGCCAGGCCTGGGGCCCCGTGCTTTTCCTGCATCAGCTCACCTAGCCCTTGGGTTTGGGTCGAGCTCCCCTCCCCGCTGGCTCTCTGGCCCAAAACAGAGTCCTGTTGTCTTTGGGTCTCAGCTTCCTCCTCAGTAAGATGTGAGAAGAACAGCACCGCCTCACAGATTGTTAGGGGAATGAAATGAGAGGCGATGTGGAACATTACAGAGCAGTGTCACTGTACGAGGCCTCACAGAGCGTGTTGACCTCGTCATCCTTAGATTCAGAGTCAGAGAAGACCAAGCAGAACCGCAGCTTGGCATAGGGCTGGTGGACATTCCTGCACTGGGGAACCTCAAGCCCGTGGTGGGCGTCAGGAGCTCCCACCCAATCTGTTTTAGAAGGTGGAGTTTGAAAATGGCCAAGGCGGTGAAAACAAAACAGGAATGTGGGGATGTCGCTTTCCTTCTCTGAGTCTCAGTTTCCTCAACCGGCGAAACATGAGGTGAGGACCATGATCCCTACTCCACAGGGCACCTGGCATGTGATTGTGGGCATTTGGGGATGGCAGTTCCTGCAGGCCCCTGCCCTGTGCCAAGTGGAAGCCCCACATTTGGTGAGCTCTAGCACAGATGGGCCCGGGGCAGCCCGCAGGATCTAGATGTCAGGTGTTACTCTGGGGCAGCAGTGAAGGTTTGGGAGCAGTTATGAGACGTGGACGCAGCTGACAAAATACCGAAACTTTGGACTGGAGGATGGCAGTGAAGAGGCTTCCGAGTTAGGCAGCAGTGAGGGAAGTGGTGAGGCGAGCGGGGTGGAGGTGAGCAGGGGCTGAGGTTCGTCCCGAGACTCCAACTGGTGCTGTTGGGCTTTCCTCCCTCCTGAGCTAGAAATGTGCCCTGGCACACGAGCTACAGGGGAGCACAAATCCCTGCCAAGTGCGGCATCACAGGCCTGCCGCTGGCCTCTGTCCTTTTACCACTCCTGTCCTGGCCTATCCTGAGGGCTGCCTGCCTTGACTGTGAGATGCGAGGGCAGAGGCAGGTGGGGAGCCCTACGTGTGGCCACCCAACCCCTCTGCCGTCTCACCAGAAGAGGGGCTCCAGCGTCCCCAGCGAGGTGTGAGGTGCGGGCAGGTCTGTATGTGGAGGTGGAGGCTGTACAGCTTCTCGGCTAAACTAGCCCAAACACTCTCAGGGACCTGTCACAAATTGTTAGAGGGGGATCGATTCGGGAGGGAGCATAGGGGTTGGGGGTGGAGCTTGGGACCAAAGTCAGCTGCACCAAGCACGAAGGTGTAGCTGGGACGTTGCTTCACTGACCCTGACGCCAACCTATGGAGGCAGTAATGGCCGAGGAAACCCAGCCTGATGGGACAACGGGTGCGAGTGCGGACCAGGAGCTGAAGGCAGAGGGGCAGATGGGTGGGCTTGGGCACAGCAGTGGCAGTCACACCCCATGGTGGCCGAGGCCAGCCCAGGGTCCCAGCAGAGGCCTCTTGCAGATGAGAAGAAACTGAGGCAGCAGCAAGAGGCAAGGAGAAGGTGCAGAGAGGGAGATGTGTGGTGACAGGGTGTGTGGAGCGTGAGCCCCAGGCCTCGGCAGTGCTTGGCCCAGACCTACGGGCTCCTGTTCTCCCACGAGGGACATTCCTCTTGCCAGAGAGGGATTAGGAGGGATCTTCAAAGAGTCATTTAAGACATTTCTGCTGGAAAATAATTATTTCCCTCAGGGTTTAGCCAAACAAGTAGGGTCCTCGCCTTTAATGTAGTTGAGTGAAGTACCACATGAAGAAAAGCTCAGCATATTCTCTTGGAGGAGAGGTGAGTGGCAGGCAGCACACACGGTTAGGTGGAGAAGACACCAGGCCGGCTTGCTCTTGGCCTGGGGAGTCCTCAGGTGGCCACACAGACACAGGGGGCACTGTCCACGTCCCTGCCCTTCTTTATTGTATGCATAAATTCTATGTGTGAAACTGTTCATAAGGCCTGTGTCTCTGCCCTCCACCCTCAAGTTAGCCACTTCCAGCCCTGACAGGTTCCAGGAGGACCCAGTGCCAGCCAGGCAGCCCCTCCCCTGGCACAGACGTGGCCCAAAGGGAGCTGAGTGGCGAACGCACAGTACAGCCCTGCCCTGTCCTCCTGCAGCACCCTCCGTGACAGCAGTGACAATAGGCGAGGCCAGGAATGACGCCTACCCTCGTGGAGCTGAGGGACCCTTAGAAAAAGGCCAGAGTGAAGCTTCATCTATATTTATAGGCCCTCCCCATTGTCCTCATCTTGTCAGATTTAACCCCCTTCCTTGGTCTGTGGAAAAATTGTCTCCCATGAAATGGATCCCTGGTGCCAAAATGGTTGGGAGCCATTGTTTTCAAGTGCCCGATACATAGTAGGTGCTCAGTAAGCATTTCTAAAAGGAATGAATACGCCGTATTGGTCTCCCGTGGCCCCCATAACGAAGCACCACAAACTGGGTGGCTTATAACACAGAAATGTATTGTCTTACAGTTCTGGGGATGGGTGTCTGAATTCAGGGTGTTGGCGGCCAGTCTGTCTCCAAAGGCTCTAGGGGAGGATTCCTCCAGGCTTCTTCCAGCTCCTGGTGGTTGCTGGCGCTCTTTGGTGCCCCTTGGGTTGCAAATGCATCACTGCAAGCTCTGCCTTTGTTTTCACAAGGAGTTCACCCCTGTGCACCTGTGTCTCTGTGTCCAAATTTCTTTCTGATTAGGACATCAGCCATACCGGGTTTAGCTCCCTCCTTTTCTTTTCTTTTTATTATTTTTATTTTTTATTAAATCATAACTGTGTACATTGATGCATTTACGGGTTCAGTGTACTGCTTTGATATACAATGTGAAATGCTTACACTGAACTAAGTAACATCCATCACAATTATACTCATTTCTTTTTTTTTTTTTGAGACAGAGCCTCAAGCTGTCACCCTGGGTAGAGTGCTGTGGCATCACAGCTCACAGCAACCTCCAATTCCTGGGCTCAAGCGAGTCTCCTGCCTCTGCCTCCCAAGTAGCTGGGACTACCGGCGCCCGCCACAACGCCCGG
>CAUYRH010040861.1:0-18069 GCA_963574655.1 Perodicticus potto
CAATCTGTGGCATATGTATACCATGGAGTACTATTCAGCTGTAAGAAAAGATGGAGACTTTACATCTTTTATGTTTGCCTGAATGGAGTTGAAACACATTCTTCTTAGTAAAGTATCACAAGAATGGAAAAACAAGTATCCAGTGTATTCAATACTAATACAAAACCAATATATAAACAACTACATCCTGCAAAAGAAAAACACAGGTATAGTCTAGCAAGGGGGAGGGGAAAGGAGGAAGAGGGGTGGGGAGTAGGGAGGGCACTTGGTGGGATCTCACTTGAAGTGCACAGTGTTAGAGTGTTCAGCATGCCCCCTGGGTGAAGAGCTCAACTACAACTTGAACTTGAACTTAGAAATGAAAACAATGTAACCTAAACATTTGTACTTTCATATCAATCTGAAATTAAAAATTTTAAAAAAAAGAGACATGAATAGAACCTTCTCTAAAGAAGACAGACGAATGGCTAACAAACATATGAAAAAATGCTCATCATCCCTAATTATTAGAGAAATGCAAATCAAAACCACACTGAGATACCATCTAACTCCAGTGAGAATGGCCCACATCACAAGATCTCAAAACTGCAGATGCTGGCGTGGATGTGGAGAGAAGGGAACACTTTTACACTCTGGTGGGACTGCAAACTGATACAACCTTTTTGGAAGGAAGTATGGAGAACTCTCAAAGAACTCAAGCTAGACCTCCCATTTGATCCTGTAATCCCATTACTGGGCATCTACCCAGAAGGAAAAAAATCCTTCTATCATAAGGACACTTGCACTAGACTGTTTATTACAGCTCAATTTACAATCGCCAAAATGTGGAAACAACCTAAATGCCCACCAACCCAGGAATGGATTAACAAGCTATGGTATATGTACACTGTGGAATACTATTCGGCCATTAAAAAAAATGGAGACTTCACAGCCTTTGTATCAACCTGGATGGAAGTGGAACACATTATTCTTAGTAAAGCATCACAAGAATGGAGAAGCATGAATCCCATGTACTCAAGTTTGATATGAAGACAATTAATGACAATTACTGACACAGTTGGGGTGAGGGAAGGGGAGAACAGAGAGAGAAAGAATGAGGGAGGGGTGGAGAAAGGAAGAGCAGAGAGAGGGAAGGAGCGAGGGGTGTGGGGTCTTGGTGTGTGCCAAACCTTTTGGGGGCAAAACACGATTGTAAGAGGGACTTTACCCAACAAATGCAATCAGTGTAACATGGTTTCTTGTACCCTCAATGAATCCCCAACAATAAAAAAAAAAAAAAAAGTAACTTTGGCTATATTAAGCCCTACTTGGGCCTCTTTGAAGTATAACCTTGAAGGTAACCTTAAAGTGAATGTTTTGCTCTCCTTATGTGTGTGTGTATGTGTGAGAGAGAGTTATTAATCTACTTAGTAGATAAACAAATATTTGGAATTATATAGTCATCTAAACCTCAAAGCAAAATCATTCCAGTGCCTCTGTAGGGTTAGTTAAGAGGAAGGTGAGAAACCACCTAAAACTTTCCGCAGAATCGAATCTGTTGTACAGCCACACACCCTGGATGAAGCAGATGACTTCCTCAGTTTTCTTTTCAGCCTTGCTATTTCAGAGCACACAGCCCTTCCCTTGTTCTGAAGACACTAGCCAGCTCAGCCAGAGACCAAGTGTCCTTTCTGAGTAGTCTTTGCCAAGTCTGCAGTTTGGGGATTCGAGTATGCACTTTAACAAATCTTTCTCCTGGAGCAGAATACAGTTGGCTTGCTTCACCACCATTCTTTCCTATCTTCAAAGGGTGCCAGGCACGCCTGAGTAGTGATTAAAAAAAGATTAAAATTCCATTTATGTGTGTGAGGGTGGGGCTGTTTGAACACTAATCGATTCGTTTAGTGGAATGTTAAGTAAAAGCATGCAGATACCAGAAGCAGTTATTTAGAACAGCCAGTCAAAATCCATTTCCAATTTGTTGTTTAATGTGATTTCCACATTAATTCTGCCAGTCTCCTCCACAAACTCTCCCTCACTTTTCTTGCCATGCTCCTCCTCAAGCCCTTTGCTTCCTGCAGCCAAAAGACATCCGGAAACAAAGGGGAAGAAAAGCAGCAAACGATGATTGCTGAAGCAATACAATCACGGCTTTTATAGACAAATCTTTGAGGCTACAAAATTAAAGAACCTTAAAATTACTCCTGGATTGATAAGTCCAGACATGCTCTTTTACATAATATTAAGTGATTGCTATTGCATAATAATTGCTGTCTTTTGAGAATCATTGTTCCTGCCTTTTCTGTTAATGGTCTTGTGACATGTGCTTCTCTTGTAGAGTGCCACTATTAAGTAAGAACTTTTTATTTCCTTAAAGAACACCAAGTTTCCACATGAGCATGTGACATCCTGTTAATGAGGAAACTCTCTAAATTCTGTTATCAGCAAAAGCCAGCTGAATTGGAGGTGTTACATAGGTTGCTGTACAGGACCCACAGTTATGTTACGTGATTCCCATTTCCTCACCTACTCCCCCAAACCTGGCCATCACAAACACTGGAACATATCTTGTTTTCATAAACATTCTCTGAAATAATGTGATGGTAGTAGCTCTCCTTTACTGAGAGGACCCAACTGTGTCCCAGACACTGAGTTAAATACTTCATATAGATTAGCTCAGTTAATCCTCCCAACAACCCAGGAGCACGTTTTTTGTGTTAGTTGTCCCTCAGTCTAGGAAACTGGGCTTTACCTGCCCAGGAAGTGAAACCTAGTTTTTCTAACTCTAGAACTTCTAGAATGCTCTGAGTTATTAAACTGACTCCCTTGCCCCATTTGTTCAAAGGGTTATCCAGAACCTCCAATAAGCCAGAGGACAGTGACAAAATGCCCCTGCCTTCAAGAAGCTTAAGGTCTAAACCAGGGGGAAAACAGCCTGATCTGGTTTGGTCCTTGGGGCTGAAAAGCTGTTGGATTGGGTAACAGTCCTTTCTACTGTGTTCGTCTCAGGAATCATATCTGTAAAATGAAGCTGCTGGATTTGGACAAATGGTTTTCCAACTTTATTTCAGAATCTGCTGGAAAATGTGTTAAAAACACACATCTTCCAAGGGAAGGAGCGAGGGGGTGGGGTCTTGGTGTGTGCCACACCTTTTGAGGGCAAAACACGATTGTAAGAGGGACTTTACCTAACAAATGCAATCAGTGTTACCTGGTTTCTTGTACCCTCAATGAATCCCCAACAATAAAACACACTTACACACACACACACATCTTCCTGGACTCCTGTCTTAGTAGATTCTTCGTTAATGTGGATTCTAGAATCCAGGAATTTGCATCTGTAATCAGGGGTCCAGGACCCATAACTACTGCCTTTTGAGAGAGGCTGATCTGACTGCAAACCCATTAGTGCCTCTGCAGGTTCTGTGTTATCACACCTGTGTCCCCTGGGCCTAGCACACTGCATTGCACAGAGTAGGTGACAACTAACATTTGGTGATAGTTTGAACTTAATAGGAATCTTAATCTGCACTATCTCCAGAAATTCCATGTATGGACATCAGAGACTCCTTGACCACCTGTAATTGGCAACAATTTTTGTTAAGGTTTGTGGGTAGGATTTGTAGCATCCTTTTAGCTCTGTATATTCTATGATTTTAAAACTGGTTTTCCACTCTACCAAAGGCTCAGACCTATTACTGGAACCTTTTTCAACCTGTGTAGTATAATTTGAGTCCTATATCTACATGATTTGGTAAGATGACAATGTACTATAGATTCTTAAAATCGAAAAGGAGTCAATATCCACAGTCTGTGTAAATTATGACAGCATTCATGATGTATCATTCATGATTTTCCTAGGTCACCTGAAAGTACCTTTTGGGCAGGTAGTGTACCTCCATTTTCCAGTTGGGAAAATGGAGGTGCCTGTGACTCTTGTAGCTTTTGCAAGGTCACACTGCATGTGCTGTTTCTGAAAAGGAAAAAAAAACTATCCCAAGAGTCAGAGGATATGGCTCTTATCCTCTTGTCTATGGTAAGGGCTCTTAGTTGGGTAGCTCAGCCTCTTTGAACTTCAGCTTCCCCGTCCGTAAGATGGTGGGAGGTGGACTAATTTTCTCTGAGCAGCTGCTGCTTAACTCAGATATCTGAGGACTCGAATAGCTGTGTGCTTAGCCATGTAAAACCCACTACGTCAGCAAGTTCTCAAGTCCTCTTGCTTTAAGGAAGATGTAAGGACTAACAAGATCACCTAAAATAGCATAGGTCATCTCTGCAGATCCTAGGAAGGAGAAAAAGAAGGAGGGGAGAATGTCATTAAGGCAAAGGCAGTAGAAGTAGGTATGAAATGCCCGGGATGTGGGAATCTTAATCCTCAGTGCTATCAGTTTAGTAACCCAACATTTCCTTTTGAGAACAAGATTCAAGGAGTTTACTCTATGAGATCAAGACTGTGAGGTTCATCCTTGTAACCCATTCCCAGTGGCACTAGAAGGTTTTCACAAGCATGTGGGGGAAACAGTGCCCTTCATGGACTCTTAGGCTCTTAACATGTCCTTTAAATGTTACTTAACCTTCTATTCAGAGTGTCTTTGGACATTACGTGGGACCTTGTTAGAAATGCAGGCTCTCAAGCCCCCCACACACCTACTACACCAAAATTCTCCATCTTAGGTCTCTCAATTATTCAGTAACTTTTTTTTTTCTTTTTTTGAGACAGAGTTTTGCTCTGTTGCCCCAGGTAGAGTGCCATGGCCTTAGCCTCGCTCATAGCAACTTTGAATTCCTGGGCTCAAGCTATTCTCCTGCCTCATCCTCTGGAATATGTGGGACTACAGGTGTATAGACACACACAGGTGTCTACATTTCATAGACATGGGGGTCTCTTGCTTTGCTCAGACTGGTCTCAAACTCAAATGATCCTCCTGCCTCAGCCTCCCAGAGTACTAAGATTACAGGCATGAGCCACTATGCCTGCCCAGTAACTTCTATCACTAGTGCTCACTCTATTCTCAGGACCTCAGAGAACAAGATGAGTCCTCCCACATCCCCCAGGGCTTTTTCCCCCCAGTCCTTATACAACATAGGTTCCAATCTTCCGAATCCAGGATACATTCCTATATATCCCAACATGTTTCAGACTCCCTGGGGCCAGGCAAGTAACACAAATGAGAGATGAGAGGCAGATGAAATCCAGTAAGAAATGGTGGGGACTGTGGTGAACTGAAGAGACACACCCCACCCAAACAGGGCAGGCGTTACCCAGCCCAGCGGAGGGATTGAGGAAACTCAGCCCCAAGTACTGACATATAGTCTGGGTTTTCAAGAAAAGCCAAAAATCTTGATAAAACAATATGAAATCTCCCTGTTGTTAAGCTGGTATTCAGAAGGCCAAAATGAAACAATAAACACCTTGAAAGACACCAGACTGTGTCTGCCTACAACCACCTTTGGCCCAAACACCTCAGGTTTTTGCCACCTCCATAGTGATAAATATCTGTTCAACTTGGTGTGACCAACACAGAGCGGGCAAGATTGTTATCTCCTTCATTGTAGACCAGCGGTTCTGAGTCTTGAGCATGTGTCAGAATCCCCTGGGGGTCTTGTTAAAACAGATTGCTGGGCGCAACCCCCAGAGTTTCCGCTAACAGAGGTCTAGTGTGGGCCCCAGGGACTTGCTTTTCTAAAAAGTTCCCAGGTTGTGCCAATGCTGCTGGTTCAGAGGCAGCACTTTGAAGACCAGGGCTTTAGTTCTGTGCCTTCCATTAAGAAGCCTCATTTCACAGCCTCTTCAGTCCCACCAGTGATGTGGAGTGATCAACCAAAGTTTCCAATCCGTGGGCAGAGGAAGCAGGAAAATTTGTCGAGAGGGAGGTCTGGGGAAAGGAGAGCTAACCAGCCCCTGGCTAATCAGCCCTGACATTGCAGCACCAGAATATTACCATGGGCAGGTCCCTGGCCCCACCCCAAGGCTTAATTTCTCTGTCTGTTGTACAGGGAAGTGGTCCCAGCTAGCTCAGCTTCCAAATATATTTGTTTGCTTGTTTGAAAGATTTTGGTCATCTGTTTTAGCAGATGAACTTTTTTTCAAATGAATTTTCACATGGAACTTAACTACATAAAATAGAGGCATTGCTGGTGTGATGGAAAGAGGGGAACAAATTCCTGCTGTGGGCCTTCCTCTAACCCAGGTGGGCCCTGAGGTGCCTCCTGTAGAACCACAACCTGAACTGATCAGATGCTTCCTTAAGGACCTTCCAGCTCAGCATCTGTGATGTTTAAGAACCCAAGAACTGTTGGCAGGCCCTGGGCCTTAGTTATTGTGGTTTTCTTTACTTCTCTGACCAAGACAACTGGCAAGCTGGCTTCCCAAGAATTATCTTTTTGCAATTCAAAGAGGTCTATAAGAGAGAGAATGCAAAGGATTGTTATTGTCACTAGAGCTGTTGTAAGGATGTTGAGCTGTTGTGGAAAATCTGCTTACATGAGGATCAGCCAAAGACTTAATAAACAGGCGTAGGGATGATTTTATTCAGGTAGCTTCTTGTTAACACTAATGTCGGGGCCTTTGTAGTTAATTTTATAGGAAATAGGACTATTGGATTCTACCTGCCACAGTGACAAGAACAAGTCTGCAAGGTTCTTAAATGAGCGAGGTGATTCAGATGCATTTATGTGAACACCGCACCATGCAGTGTTACCTTGGGGAGGCTCTGAGACTTGACTTTTGCCATGGGGAAATATTGGGCTCCTTCTGATGACCCCAGTCACAGGAACTCAGCCTCCTTTAATCAGGGAAATCACTTGCTCTGAACCTACCAGGATGGGCGCACCTTCCCAGACAGATGGTAAACGGTGTCAGAGCCCAGCCCGTGTGGGCTGCTATATATCCCTTTTTGCTCTCAGCCAATTGCTTTTTCATACAGCCCACACCCATTTGCCAGATGTTCACCCTCTTTGGGACTGGTCCCTCAGAACCATAGGGGTGACCAAGACTTGTCTTTTACTCCTGCTGGTGAAGCTCCTTCTTCTCAGGCCAAGCATGTCGTGGTCTATGCCCTGGATGTTTGCCTGCCTGCCTCTAAGTCCGTGAAACGTGCTCCATTTCTTCCTGGTAAAACTGAATTCCTGCAATGTCTCCTCTGGGCTTCTGCCCTATCCAATATGTAGCTACTAGCCGTGTGCAGCCATTGAGCCCTTGAAATGAGTCTTAATCAAAATGATCCACAGTGGATTTCAAAGATTTAGTACCCCCCCAATAATTTTTTACATCAATTGCATGTTGAAATGATATTTTAGATACACCATATTGGATTAAATAAAATATTAGATTAACATTTCACTTCTTTTTTTGTTAATGTGGACTCCAGGAAATATCAGTTTACATGTGTGGCTTGAATTATATTTCTGCTGGGCAGCACCACCCTAGCCCTCTCTTCTGCCTAGGGTAAAAAGAATTATCTGTCTTTTTTCTCCCTGCTGGTTTGTGACTTCCCAAAGGGTGGACACTGTGCTCTTGTCATCCTGCTGACCTTAGCTCACCTAGCTGGCACCTGGAGGTGCTCACAAAGGTATACTGAGGGATGAATAAATGAACCGATAATGACAGATCATCAATACCAGTTCAACTGATATACCACAAGCTCCCCAGCCAGTGTAACGTCTGGGTCTGTATTACTGAAGTTTTTTCTCCTTTTCTCCCTTTTCACAGCTTTTATCTTTTTTTTTTTTTTAAGGGCTCACACAATCGGCAAAAGAAGATGCTTTTCTTTGGAGATGGGCAGAAGCTGAAGGACTGGCACGACAAGGAGGCCATTTGGAGGGACGCCCAGCGCGTAGGTACGGAGGGCAGGACCTCCCATCACAGGCTCCATGGAGGGCGCGTGCACATCTGCACCATTGCCTGTGCACGCGCCCTCCATGGAGCGTGTGTGCGTACCTGTGTGTGTGTGTACCTGTGTGTTTGTGTTTAGCAGCAGGTCTCTGGACCTCTTGTTGGCTCCCTCCCCATCTGCTAGCACCCCTTCCTGATCCTCAGATCTGCCTCTTCGCCTTTTATTTTTTTTGAGACAGAGCCTCAAGCTGTCATCCTGGATAGAGCGCTGTGGCATCACAGCTCACAGCAACCTCCAACTCCTGGGCTCAAGAGAGTCTCCTACCTCCTCCTCCCAAGTAGCTGGGACTACAGGTGCCCGCCACAACGCCCGGCCATTTTTTGGTTGCAGCCGTCATTGTTGTTTGGCTGGCCGGGCTGGATTTGAACCGGCCAGCTCAGGTGTACATGGCTGGCGCCTTAGCCCATTGAGCCACAGGCGCCGAGCCTACCTCTTTGCTTTTTAGCTGACTCTTTCTCTCCTCACATCA
The DNA here is from genome assembly GCA_963574655.1 of Perodicticus potto. Classification (NCBI taxonomy): domain Eukaryota; kingdom Metazoa; phylum Chordata; class Mammalia; order Primates; family Lorisidae; genus Perodicticus; species Perodicticus potto. The sequence goes on from CAUYRH010040861.1 coordinate 8,344, forward strand.
TCAGATCTACTGCCTCCAAGAATTTGCCTTTGTCCTTTATTGAGTGACAGGAAGTGTTTCCCTTATTAGGATATTTTACCACTGAAACAGGAGCAGTGGTAACAAGAACCAACATTTCTTGAACACTTGTAGTAAGGAAGGCCACACTCCACACTTGTAAATTTTCTCTGTGAAATCCCAAATCAACCTTTATGGCCCATGTAGCGAGAAGGGACCTATAGCTCCAAGAGGTGTGGTAACCTGCCATGGTCACACAGTGAGAAAGAGGCAGGCTTCGGATTCAGAGCCAGATCTAGAGGACAGAGATGATCCCTAACCAGTGCTGCAGCTGTGGAGTGAATTAATTAGTGGACTTCAGGTATGCTGAAGTTTTCTTTGGTCCATTAGTCTTTGAGATAGTTCCTGTTATACTAGAGAGTGGGGAAGGGTGGGGTACAGTGGTACACAAATTATGCTGAGGATCAGCTGCAGAGAGCCTGGACTGAGGAGTCAGGAGAGCCCACCTCTGATGCCATTTACCAGCCGTCTGGCTCCAAGATGAAGTCCATACTCCCTGAACCTCAGTTTCTCTACCTGACAGAGGGGCTTATGCTTCCTGCTTTGACAGACTGTTATAATGAAGGTGACAAGTAAAATGATAAGTATGATATGGCTTTGCAATAAAGGAAAGCAAGGTAGAAATATAAGGGATGGGTATTTCATTCATTTTTATCTCTGCTAAATACACAAACCACCATTGATTTATTTTTTAATTACATTATGACAAACCAGCTTGCTACAAGGCTCTGAGTAGAGGTGATACAATAACTGATGGTCAGGGAAATCTAAAGATATGACATGCATTTTTCTATATACCAGTGATTTTTTTTTTTTGAGACAGAGCCTCAAGCAGTCACCCTGGGTAGAGTGCCATGGCATTATAGCTCACAGCAACCTCCAACTCCTGGGCTTAAGCGATTCTCTTGCCTCAGCCTCCTGAGTAGCTGGGATTACAGGCACCTACCACAACGCCCTGCTATTTTTTGGTTGTTTGGCAAGCCTGGGCTGGATTCAAACCCGCGAACTCTGGTATATGTGAGCTACAGGTGCCGAGCCATATGCCAGTGATTTAAAATGGGAGACGGGATGGGGATACTGCTTAAGTTGAGAAAGAAAATCACACAGAAAACTGATTGCCAGACAGTTATACATGAGCTACTAGAACATTGGGCTAACCAGCAAGAAAAGTAACCAGCAGTGGAGACATTACGAGTGACTCTAACTAGAGTTTGTTGAATGCTATGTGCCAGGCATCTTTCCCCACTTTACTTCCTTAATCATCACATTGAACCTTCTTGTTCTAGTTAATACAGAGGGCAAAAACTGAGATTTAAAAAGGCTTATAAAGCCATGCTTAAGATGACGTAGCTGGAGACTGGCAGGGCTGGTCTCAAATTCTACTCTGCCGAGCTCCAGAGCCTAAACTCTGAATGTTTCCCCTGAATTGCCCTCCTGGGGCTTCCCTCTAAGAGAAAAATGTTCTGGTCTTTTTTTGCTGCTTGTTGTATTCGTGTCCCTTACAGAAGCTATCCTAGGTTCGAGTCACCATGTCTTATCACAGAGTATTACAAGTTATGGACAGTGGAGTCCTGTCCCTCATCTGACTGAACTGGAGTAGCCACAGCCCCTTTATTTCTTTCCACCTCCCAGCTTTTACCTTCCTGGCAAGCCTATGTTGTTAGGGTTTACTTTGCAAAGTAAATGGGTGTTGCTCAGATCATAAACTCTGGAAGGTGAGGTGATATTGAACCAGCTGGTTTTATTTCCATTTCTTCAGGATATTCACTAATAGCAGATGCTTGGGCTACTATTGCAAGGTTTGGTGTGGACATTCCCACTCACCCTAGAAACCCAGAGAATAATTTCCTACAGCATCAGGAACTCTTTCTCCCAGATAGATCATGCAGAGAAGGGAAAACTACCACTTTATCCACCCAAATCTGACTCAAAGCAACATTTTTCAGGTAATTCTAGCTTAGGGTAGGCCGATCTTAATTTGTTTGCTGGCTTTTAACAAAATCAAAGCTGGCTGAACTATTGTTTATTCTATGGAAATAAATAATACAATTTTTAAAATTTTTATAAAAACAAAAAAATCAAAGTATCTTTTGTCATTTATGGCAATTTTGGCTTACATATAAAGTTTGCCTTAGCTAGAGAGTAATTATCTTTTCTCACATTTGTGTAGTATTTTATAGTTTACAAAGAGCTTTTGCGTAGGCATCCTCTCTTTTGACTCTCCCAAATGTGCTGTGGGTATCAGAGGAAGAAACTGGTGTGACTTACCTAAAGTTGGTCATCTCATAAATGGTGGACCTCGCCTCCTGTCCAGATGATTGGTCTCTGAAAGCAAGGATGTTTGGGGCTCCTGACCAAGTGGAAGGAGCATAGATTTTGGAAGCCACACACCCCAGGTTGATAACCTTTCTGAGTCTCGGTTTATTTTTCTAAGCAATGAGAACTCTCATGTTTACTCTGCAGGGCTGCTGTGATTACGTGAGCACAAAATCTGTAAAGCAACTGAATAAATGCCACTTCCCTCCCCTCTTGACACCCCCTGCTGCAAAATCTGGAGTTATGCTCCACATCTAAGTGCAAAGTTGTATCTGTTTTTAATCCTGTTTTTCACCCTTCTTACCCCACTCCATATACAGTACCCCCTATATGTTATTAGCAACATGAATTTGCTCTTTGCCTCTAGGAAATGGAGAACAAGGGAGATCTTACCCCATGACTGATGCTGAGCGTGTGGATCAGGCATACCGAGAAAATGGATTTAACATCTACGTCAGTGATAAAATCTCCCTGAATCGTTCTCTCCCTGACATCCGGCACCCAAAGTGAGTGTAACATCTCTTAGATTCTGGGATTTAAGGGTTTTGCCCCAGCTCTTACTGAGAACTAATTAAAGTAACAGGTGCTTAGAGTACTGCTGTCGACTCCCTCCCATTACACAGGCCTTCGCACAAAGGTTTGTCCACCCAAATATGTGACTCAAAGCAACATTTTGCCCAACTCAAAGCAGGGCAGGGGAATGATACTCTCTTCAGAAGAGCCAGTCTCCTTCTTCTTTTCAGGGAGCTGGAACAAGGCACACAGGGAAGTTCAGGCTCCAATTTAGACGACAATTGTAGTAACTTTTTTTTATGTTACCCAGACTGTAGTCTCAAACTCAAATAATCCTCTAGACTTAGCCACCCAAGTAGCTGGTAACACAGTGCATGCCACTGTACTCAGCTATAGTGACTTTTTCAACCTTTACTTTCTCCATTTTCTGTGTGTGATATTTTTATTTCTTTTTTTTTCAGTTTTTAACTATCCTGTGCACTTATGTATTTGTGTCTTTGTTAGAACTTACCTCAAATTATGTTGAGAGAGAACATATCATAAACAATTATGAAGAGGGTAACAATGGCAGCTAACAATCTTTGAACAGCTAGCACGTGCCAAACACTTCATTCCTATCATCTCGGGTTGCTGTGAAATAGGTCCTGGAATGATGCACATTTTACAGTTGAGAAAACTTAAATGAGAGTCATAACTCACTGAAGGCCATGAGATGACCAAGACACTAATCAGATCTTATGCTCCAATTTAACTAAAAACTGTGCTTCAGAACATAAGCTGTCCTACCTGCCTGGACATAGTCAGTGAGGGTCATTGTGGGAGGGGTGATGATTTTCTAGTAGAGCTGTTCTTAAACTGAATGTGCACTAGGATCACCTAGAGGGTTGTTTGAACACAGGATGTTGAGTCACTAAAGTTCACAAGTTAGTAGGTCTGGTGGGGGCCCAAGAACTTGCATTTCAAATAGGCTTCCAGGCGATGCTGTAACATGTTTGGTGACTTACAAAAGGCTTTCATCCCCACCACCTCCTTTTGTGCCTCAACAATACTTTGAGGCTGGCATTATTATCATCATCTTTACTTTGTTGATAAGGGAAAACACACAACTGGGAATCCTCAGCTGAAAGATGTACTGTGAACCCGGACTGGGCCCTTTCCCAAGGATTTATTGGAGTGAGAGGACAGAGTAGGGCCTCAGTGTGCTTGCCTTTGGGGTTTGCAATTTGTTTCACACTCTTTGCTGTGAAGCCCCCAATTTTTTCATCTAAGTCTGAGAGTTTAGGTGAGTTATGACAGATTTTACTGGGTTCAGAACCATGACCTGGCTCTGATGTTAAGAAACCCAATTTATGGGGGCCGGCCTTCAAGCGACAGCAACGCAAGATGGCAGCCACCACGGACTTGGGAGTAAAAGTCCCTTGCAATTTCCGACTGTTGGAAAAACTCAAAGAAGACCAGAAAGGAGTAGGAGACGGCACAGTTATCTGGGGTCTAGAAGATGATGAAGACACAAGAACAATTTAAGAAAACCAAATATACAGCCTTAAAATAGAATGCGGACCTAAATACCCAGAAGCACCCCCCTTTGTAAGAGTTGTAACAAAAATTAATATGAATGGAGTTATTAGTTCTAATGAAGTGGTGGACCCAAGGGCCATATCAGGGCTAGTAAAATAGCAGAATTCATATAGCATCAAAGTTGTCCTGCAAGAGCTTTGGCGCCTAATGATGTCTAAAGAAAATATGAAACTCCCTCAGCCACCTGAAGGACATTGTTATAGCAATTAATCAAAAGGAAAAGCACAGGCCCTTCCCCTCCCCTCCATTCAATTTAAGCAGTCTTCATTTTCCACAGTAGTAAATTTTCTAGGTATGTCTTGTAGACCTCAAAGTACTGAAAGGAAGCTCCCATTCAAAGGCAATTTATCTTAAGATACTGTAAATGATATTAATTTTTTGTCCACTTGAAATATGTAAGTTGTGCTATAACAAATCATTCCATCAAGTGTAACCACTGTCCACATAGCTGAACTTCTGGGATCAAGAAAGTGTATTTAGGCTCGGCGCCTGTGGCTCAAGTGCCAAAGGTGTCAGCCACATACACCTGAGCTGGTGGGTTCAAATCCAGCCTGGCCTGCCAAACAACAATGATGGCTGCAACCAAAAAATAGCTGGGCGCTGTGGCAGGCACCTGTAGTCCCAGCTACTTGGGAGGCGGAGGCAGGAAAATCGCTTGAGCCCAAGAGTTGGAGGTTGCTGTGAGCTGTGAAGCCACAGCACTCTATCCAGGGTGACAGCTTGAGGCTCTGTCTCAAAAAAAAAAAAAAAAAAAAAAAAAAAGTATATTTACATTGGTTCCCATCATAACTGGTGGGGCACATCAAACTCAACTGTGAAAAGACACATCACCAATCACCTTGCTGATTACATGGCCTAGGTCTCTGCCTTCTCTCGTTTCCCTTGCCCTATTTCCTCCCCTCCCTGCAACAGCCCTCTAGCTTGGGGATTTGTTAAGAGTAGACATGAAGGTTTCAGGTCACAACCTGTGGGACTACTGCTGGATGTGTGGGTGCTTTGTCTGCACCCCTGATTTCTTTAAGTCTTAAATGATGCCCCCTTCCAAACCATCATCCCCTTCCCACTCTCCTCCACTCCCGCTCTTGGCCAAAGCATAGATTATAACCCCTCTGTTCCCCTCTGAGATTGGCCTTTGGTGAGTAATTCAGGGCTTTCCCCATATCTTCTCTCCCCTACCTTTATCGAGGGTGCTGCTTTCTCCTCCCTCCTTCTCGAGTCCCTCTTCACACTGTCACCGCCCAACCCTTTCCATGACACTTCCTTGCTTTGGCCAAAATCCAACAGGTAAGGTAGGCTTTGTTTAGCCAACCAAACTCCCTTGTTTAGTTTTGGAATCGCATTTATTTACTCCACCAGCCTAGGAAATGAATTGGGTCCTCAGCCCTGCCACCTCTGCTGTCACCATCAGCTGATGCATTTTTTTAGCTCAGGCTTTGATAAGGTGAACAGTCAGCAGGGTTACTCAGACCAGCTCTCAGAGTCCTTGGTAACTTGGAGAAAGCCCACATGAAGACACTTGTAAGCACATATGATCTCTCTGAATTGTTTTGCTTTCCTGTAATTGCTTTTGCTTTTAAAAATCAAAGAAGTTTTAAACAGGGTTCTCCTTTTTGTCATCCTTGCAAACAATTGGAGTCTAGTTTGGAATTTGACCACTGGCACAAAAAAATCTTGAATTCAGAGCATACTTTGGTTTTGGTGCTGCTGCTTCACACGATCCAACCTCAGCAAGGATCCAGAAAGAACTGGGTGAGCACAGGTGATCCCCAAAATTGGCAGGCTTGACTTCCTGACAAATGGCTGCGTTTTTTCTTTCTGTTCAGGACCACTAAATGCTGAAATGTGGATGCATACCGAAATAAAAGCAATTCATTGTGTACTAAAGGTGTTTTTTTTTTTTTTTTTAATTGAGTATTTGTGTAAAACCACCTTTTGAGCAGCAACTGTCAAAAGTCTGGAAAGCACTCGATGAATTGATGGTTCCATTAATCTTTTTCTGGGAAAAACATTAGTTCTAAGGATTTAACCTCCATAACAGTATTCCATAAGAAGCCCTTTTTTTTTTTTTTTTTTTTTTTTTTGGCAGTTTTGACTAGGGCCAGGTTTGAACCCACTACCTCTGGTATATGGGGCTGACGCCCCACTCCTTGAGCCACAGATGCTGCCCAATAAGCAGCCTTTTGATTGTCAGACCAATGCCTGATTTTAATATAATAAAAAAAAAAGTGTGCGTTAAAAAAAAAAAAAAAGTATTACTTCAGGACAGGAGTTCAAGACCAGTCTAGGCAACATATGAGATCCCATCTCTAAAAAAAAAAATTAGCTGAGTATGGTCCCAGCTAGTCAGAAGGCTGAGGCAGCAGGATTAAGCCTGGAAGACAGTGAAAGACCCTATCTCTAAAAAGAAAATAATAAATTAAAAGTCAAAAATAAAGAGCAAATTCTAAAACAGCAAGAGAATACTTGGGAGACTGAGATGGAATCACTAGAGGCCAGAAGTTCAATGCTGTAGTATGCCATGACTATGCCACTGCATACCCACTACATTCCCACCAAGCAACATAGACAGGACTCTTTTAAAAAAGGGGGGCGAAGGGTGGTGCCTCTGGCTCGGTGAGTAGGGCGCCAGCCCAATAAACTGAGGGTGGCAAGTTCAAACCCGGCCCTGGCCAAACTGCAACAAAAAATAGCTAGGCGTTGTGGCGGGCGCCTGTAGTCCCAGTTACTTGGGAGGCTGAGGCAAGAGAATCACCTAAGCCCAAGAGCTGGAAGGAGGTTACTGTGAGCTGTGACGCCACAGCATTCTACCCAAGGCAACAAAGTGAGACTCTGCCTCTTAAAAAGAAAAAGAAAAGGTAGCGTCTATGGCTCAAAGAGTAGGGCACCAGCCCCATACACCAGAGGTGGCAGGTTCAAACCCAGCCCCAGCCAGAAACTGCAACAACAAAAAAAGGGGAGGGGTTAGGGCAGCGCCTGTGGCCAATCGCGTAGGGCACCAGCCCCATATACCAAAGGTGGTGAGTTCAAACTCGGCCTCACTGAACTGCAAAACAGAAAAATAGCAGGACGTTGTGGCGGGCGCCTATAGTCCAGCTACTTGGGAGGCTGAGGCAAGAGAATCACCTAAGCACAGGAGTTGGAGGTTGCTATGAGCTGTGTGACACTACGGCACTCTACCGAGGGCAATCCCATCAGACTGATCACAAATTTCTCAGCAGAATCCTTACAGGTCAGGAAAGAATGAAATGATATATTCAAAATCCTAAAGGCAAACAAAAAAGTTATCCAAGAATACAGCAAAGCTATCCTTCAGAAATGAAAGATGTGGGGGAGGAGAGGAGGGACAAAAACCTATTTAATGGATACACTGAACATTATTCAGGTGATGGGCACACTAATACCTTTTGACTCAACCATTATAATAGGTATCCATGTAACAAAAACATTTGTACCCCCTTTGTATTTAGAAATTCAAAAAGAGAAAAATAATACTGGGCCAGACACGGTGGCTCATGCCTACAATCCTAGAACTCTGAGAAGCTGAGGCAAGTGGACTACCTGAGTTCACAGGTTCTAGACCAGTCTGAGTAAGAGTGAGACCCCATCTCTAAAAATAGCCAGGCATTGTGGTGGGCACCTGGGGCAGCTGGGCACCTTCCAGCTACTTGGGAGGCTAAGGCAAGAGAATCGCTTGAACCTAGGAGTTTGAGGTTGCTGTGAGCTATGATGCCAAAACACTCTACCAAGGGCAACAAAGTGACACCATCCCAAAAAAAAAAAAAAGTATTACCAAATAGCAAAGACAAATAATTAGAGAAAGTAAGAAACAAAAGATACACAAAACAATTAACAAAATGACAGGCATAAGTCCTCATCTGACAGTAACAAACTTAGCATGTCAATGGTTTAAATTCCCCAATTAAAAGATACAGACTGACTAAGTGATTTTTAAAAAACCAAGACCCAATTATACGCTGCCTACAGAAACTCTTCACCTGAAAACCACACACACTGAAAGTGAAGGAAAAAGGTTATTATATGCATAACAAAACCAAAAGTGTTCAGGAATAGCTGTATCAGAAAAAAGACTTTAAGTAAAAAAAAAAAAAAATAAGTAAAAAAACACATAAAAGGTCTATATGTAACAATTAAGGGATCAATTCAGCAACAGAAATAACAATTATAAATACAGCAGAACCTCCATAGTTGACCATCTTCTTACACTGACTACCTCCTAAAAGTTAACCAAATTTTCATAGATCAAACATGCACCACATGTACACATCAGCACCGTTAAGTCTAGTTCCTTACGTTGACCACCTCTGCATGTTGACCAGTTTGGTATAGTCCCTTGGGTGGTCAATTACAGAGGTTCTACTATATGTATGCACTCAACACCAGAGCATTCGGATACATAATGCAAAATCACTAAAGCTAAAGAGAAAGACCCCAATATAATAACAACTGGAGATACACATCACTTCAGCACTGAGCAGATAATCTAGACAGAAAATTAGCAAAGAAACATCAGACTTAAACAGCACTATAGACCAAAAGGACCTAACAGACACGTACAGAATATTCTGCTGAACAGTTACAGAATACACATTCTTATCATCAGCATATGGAACATTTTGAAGGACAGATCATATGCTGACATTACATGATCTGTGAGGAATATACTATGAAGGAAGAGGAGAGAAATTTAAACAAGACAATAGTCTTTAAAACTTTTCCTTCTGTAGTACTATTATACTTATCTTGAGTGTCTTGCTTGTACTGTATCACATCATACCTCTGTTTAATTCTTAATAAACTGTTCACTTGTTTAAAAAAAAAGGGGGGGGTTAACCTAAGAAATGTAGGTAATAAGGGGAGATTCTAAATCTAAAAGGTCAAATGATTTGTACGCGATCAGTGTGCTTTAGTTATTAAACTTCTCCCCCCATGGAAAAAAAGAAAAAAGAAAATAGCAAGAACAATAATCAATTTTTGATTTTTATAATTGAGCTTGGTCATAATATATTTTTTCCGATACAGAGTGAAATGGAGGCACAGACAGAATCATAGTCTGGGTTTCCTTTAGAAGAAATAATAAAGTTTACAGAGCAGTAGTAATATAATGTATATGTAAATGTTAAAAAATAATTGATAACAATTTTACATATAAGAAACCAAATGTGGCATAAGGTTAAATCATTTCCTGAAATTATTCCTATCCTTTTTTAAATCTTCACATATATTCAAATGTTGTAAATAAGT